>JASANB010004905.1:0-61488 GCA_030248155.1 Sabatieria punctata | reverse complement strand
TGTCTGCCTGATGGCCGCCCGATCTCGGTTGACAATGACAATTAAGCAGAACATTGTTTATTTATTCATGATTTAAGTCCTTGCCGAGAAAAAAGAAATCGCCATTTATGTTTAAAAAGACGATACAAAGCAGTGTGTGCTACGCAGACTTTCAATTCTACCAGAGTCCGGGATGAGAACCGAAAACGACGTTGCGAAAATGAAGGACTCATCCAAAATGAAATTATGCAATACTTTTTGCTTGTGGAGACGGCATAAAAATCAAGCATTTTTAGATAAAAGTCGCTTTGAGAGTAACTGTCCCCGATGGGCCGAAGAATTATTAAAGCAACAAAAAATGATATTGTCAATGTGCTTCAAATTGCCGGTGTAATGTTCGCACTCAATAATTCTACGATGACAACCAATCCATATTTTGTGTATGAAAAGCCGAGGTAATATTTCGCTTGCAGCACAGTGAGTGAAGCGGGAGGGCAGAGTAAAATTGATCTCGAACAAAACGACAGTCAGACAGACGGGTTATTTAGTTTCTGTTTTGATGTGTTGGTCTTGGCCTGCCAAAATCTAAAACCGGTTTTTATTCTTTCCAGTATATTGCACGCCAGTCAACCAAGGTCTGCCTGCCCAATGCGACATTCAAAGATTTGTGTAGTTGTTTTAACTCTGGCCTTTTCTTTTTGCGCTCACTTCAAGGTAATTTTTGTTTAAGATCCAATTTCTGAGAGAATTTACATACATGTAAAGATTTAACGCGGTTTAACACCAGATTTTTGCATGACCTGCACTATCCCTAGCCTAATTCGATTAGATTCAGATACTCCTTAAGCCCGGCTAAACTTATACCGTAAACCAACCTGATTGTGGTTGAATTTAGCTATTAGCACACAAAAAGCTTGGCGCTTTATGGAACTTCTGCAGCGTGATTGAATGTGCAACGAATCGAAGCTGCTGGGACTTCAACAGTTACGGATGTTGGTGTGGCTGGGGTGGCGACACCTCACCAGTGGACCCAATTGATAAGTAAAAAACTGTTTCCTATGTCTGGTCCTGTACATTTCTGTCTAGATGCTGTCAAGAGCATGACAATTGCTATCGCAGAGTGAATTTGCGCCATTTCTGCACTTTGGGCAAATACGACGATTACTGCTTCGAGTGCATTCAAGTGCAGGACCTGAAAATGCCTATCTGTTGTCCATATCGTAGGATTGATTGTCGTATACCTACAGGGTGCCAAAGAACGATAAGTCCATACGTGTCGCTGAGTTTTTTCCGTGGTGGCCTTTTTCAAATTCCGGTTTTGGGACCAACCAAGTCCTAGGTGATTTTTACGACCTTTTTCTGAGGCCCAAATGTGGGGTTTGTCTATCTTTTTGGGATTCTGTGCCGAAAATGGCTTTAAAACCCTATTTAGACCGAAAAAAGCGTCAAAATAAAATCCTGTTTTTTGGGATAAAAAATGCCTTAAAACCCTGTCTGTTCTGGTTGAACAAAAGCCTTAAAACCCCAATATTGAAGCAACAAATGCAATACAAACCTGTTTTGCACTCGAACTACTGTATCTATTGAATATCAGTTTCGCGATAAAATTCAGTTTGAAATGGGTTTTGGAACTAAAAAATTGTGCAGAAAAAACCCTACTTTTGGTTCTAAATCAGGCGCAAAACCTTGCTTTGTGTTAAACAATTACTAAAAGCCTATTTTGTGATTTGGGTGCAGCTCATAAGCCCTATTTAGGATTTTTAAGCAACCTGAAACCGAATCTATTGGCTGAGCCAAAATTTTCTTTACTTTGGAAGCTGAAGGTGGGTTTTTTAAGATTCCCCAAATCCACTGGGGTCACTTTGGCCCAAAAATCGGGCTAGGGGTGGCTGGCCCCATTACCCCCCGCAATGATATGAATGGATAAACCCCCTCCACAGAGAAAAATAAGCACGACTGGAAAAAATCAAGCTACCGATAAGTAGGAGATTTTATTGCGGGTTTATATTCACAACCTCAATATTGAGTGTTGCCTCTGCTGACGTCACTAACACCTGGAAGATGAGCAGGGCAGGAGACAAACAGTGGCACATCCAGGGGTGTAGGATTGGTACGTACACCCCACTTTGCGGTGGAGGTAGGAAGAGAAAATCTGTCAATACTAAGAGAAACTAATGAATTATGTATTAAAGCTGTCTATTTGGCGCTCAGAATGCCTTTTAATGCATTTTTGAAGGCTAAATTTTAAAACTTTTCTCGCCCTGGTCCAACAGAAGCCCAATCAGGCCACTTTAAACTACTACAACTATTCATTTCTGTCAATTTTAAGCTCGGAATGCCTTATAAACGCGTTTTTGAAGGCTTATGAATGCAAAGTGAAACAAATGAATTATGGCGTCACGAACAACTTGATGACGGGTTGGACAAGAAGACAGAAGTGCCTAGAAGTTGCATGTTTTATTTTCTATTTTTCGAAGCAGAGCATCGATCATGGTTGAACTAAATCGAGTTGGTATTAAGGGTCAGACAACATAATTTATTCTATCTTGTCATCAGGATGATGGAGCCAGTGATCGACACGCAGCTTTTTGGGTCTCCTTTGTCTCCGCGCATCCAGGATTTCGGAAAGGGGGGTGTAAAATTTTGAAAGTGCCTGGTTGGGCCGCTATCCAACCAGGGTAAGAAAATTTAGCAAAATTTGCCTTCAAAAACGCGTTTAAAACACATTCCAAACTTAAAATTAACAGAAATTACAAGTTTTAGCAGTTAAAAGTGGCCTAGTTGGGGTTCTGCCCGACCAGGTCACGAAAATTTTGAAAATTTAGCCTTCAAAAACGCATTTAAAAGGCATTCTGAGCACAAAATAGACAGCTTTAATACATAATTCATTAGTTTCTCTTAGTTTTGACAGACTTTCTCTTCCTACCTCCACCGCAAAGGGGGTGTACCCCCTGGATACGCCATTGTTTGTCTCCTACCCAGTGGCGTATGCAGGGTACACCCCCCTTTGCGACGGAGGTAGGAGGAGAAAGTCAGTCAAAAATAAGCGAAACTAATGAATTATGTATCAAACCTGTCTATTTTGTGCTCAGAATGCCTTTTAAATGCGTTTTTGAAGGCTAAATTTTCAAAATTTTCGTGACCTGGTCGGGCAGAACCCCAACCAGGCCACTTTTAACTACTAAAACTTGTAATTTCTGTTAATTTTAAGTTTGGAATGTGTTTTAAACGCGTTTTTGAAGGCAAATTTTGCTAAATTTTCTTACCCTGGTTGGATAGCGGCCCAACCAGGCACTTTCAAAATTTTGCACCCCCCTTTCCGAAATCCTGGATACGCCACTGCTCCTACCCTGCTCATCATCAAACTGTTAGTGACGGCAATGGAGGGAACACTCAATAACGAGTTTGCGAGAATAAATCCACAATAAAATGTCTTACTTTCATTTCTTCCGATCGTACTTACTTCACTATAGAGAAGGGGTTATCATTCTCCGGCACCCTGTACCTTTTGCACAGTTTTGCACTGTACCTTCACACTTTTGCAGACAACACCAGATGTGAACAGTTGATGTGTGAATGTGACACGGTTGCTGCTGACTGCTTTAACAGCTATCCCTATCCAAAAAAGAAACCGGATTGTCCAGAAGAGAGACCTGCATTTTTGCGAAAGTTGGTGCACGGAAAAGCTCGTGGGAACTTTTGACGTTAACGTCAAGCCTTTCTCTTTTACATACGTATACATACATAGAATGGTGATGCTGTTTACCCTACCTCGCAAGCACCGATACACGTAGGCTCTGGATAAAAAGATTTTAAAATTTATTCTCGCATTGTTGACTGTGATTGTGTTCGGTTGAAGCGCTCAAACGCAGCTGCCCAATAAAGCGATAATACGTAAAAGCAGGAACAATGCTCATTCAGTCCAGGCGGACTCAGCTTGTTTGTTCAAGTCAACAGGATTGGTTTGCCCACCTGATCCGGATTCTTGCCCCATTTAAATAGCCTTAGATTGCTGACCAACACCATAGAAAGCTGAAGCCAAGTTTCTAAACCCTCTTCTGAATGTGGTTGTATATATGGGTAGGCCTGCTAGCCCTAATTCAGGGTTCGCAAGCCATAAACTGTAACCCAGGGGATCAATGGGTGGAAGACTACATAGAATTTGAGTGTTATTCCAATGCCGAAGTCTATCGCGGAACCAGGCCAATTGGTAAGCTGACTAATCACAACATTTTGTTGAAAAGGTAAATTCTTTCAGCCTGTATACCCAGCAATACTGATGGTGGAGAAGAAATTTACCCCGGAGAAACATACAGTACTGAACATTTCGTGTTCATGTGCAACGAAGAAGTAGACCAGATGACCTACTCCGTTATCAGTAAGTTAGATGCGTAGATTAGTATTATTGTGACTGTGTATGATCGTATACGGTAGTTTGGGGTGGTGTGTAATTTGAAGCAGTAAAAACCAAGGTGAAATTTTACATAAATAAAAAAAACGAGCTAAAATTCCTTTCTGGACTATGGAAAAGTGTTGAAAAATACAGAATATTACTTCAGAATGCATTTCTGCTGACGGCAGAGAGATGGAGCCCGACACGCAACTGGAGGACAACACCGGCGGGATCACCTACTGTATACAGAATGGCGACGGCTCAGTCAGTAAGCGCTACCAGAAATGTGAGTTACCATTCAGAATCAGCAGAACTTAGTTGGAATTCTGATAAGTTTTAGTCACCGGTTGTATCGTAGATGGCATTAAGCACAGTATGGGTGAAAAATGGAGACAGGACGTAACAGGAGTGCCAGGACAGAAGGCCATTGAACTTTCATGTTACAAGAGTGGTGGACAGTTCAAAGTTCGTGCCAGAGGTATTTCATTCATCAACCATCATACATTAACCGTAACATAACATGACCACAACGCGATTGGAATCCACCGAGGATGAGGGTTGAAAAACCGTCAACCTCAAGGGTGTCAATCCTCATCTCAGGTACAAGCATTCCTATTCTAGGCTGTATCACTGCGGATGACAAGCTGATTGCTTTGAACAAATGGTCGAAGGTTGGAGATGACTACTACAAATGCTTGATTCAGGGTGGATCAGCCGGTTGGGACTGCAAATTGGAGCAACTGAAGTGTACGCTTGCAATGCACTAATATACAAAAGAATGTGGCAGTTGGTTTAGCGGTTACTTGTGATGTTGGTGACAAGTCGTACAAGCTGAACCAACAGTGGGATGATGAGGAAACAGCGCAGCGATACAAATGCTACTTGATCGGTCTGACAGCTGAGGCCCGTTCGGTTGGTGAGTGCAATGCGACTTGAAAGAATAACAGAAACAACTAATCGCACTTTTCTCTGAAAGGTTGTCTGGTGGAAGGAAGCTTCCTAGGCAAATGGTGGATTAAGAAAATTAATGGTGTTTTCTGGCGCTGTGCTCAGAAAGGAAAAGGATGGGCTGCTAGCCAAATTAAAGGTATTGAAAAAGACAGTCTATACACCTTAGGAAATCTACAAGCACCAGTTTACAGCTGAGTACTCGTTTTGTACAACTGATGATGGTGAGAAGTATGAGCTCAATCAGCACTGGGTTGTTGACAACATTGCCTATAAATGCATTTACACAGCTACTGGCGGAAGACTACGAGAGATTGGTACTATTAGCTTGTTGTTTTCTTACTACTGTGGCATTGTGCTGTAGGTTGCTCTCACAAAAGCAAATGGTATGGTCGCAACAAAGTTCGTGAAACGGAACCAGGAGTGGCATACAAATGTGTGTGGAAAAACGGTCATTACTCATTCATGAAGCTTACTGATGAAGAGTATAAAGCCTGGAAGAGTCAAGGTGGAGGTGTTAGCTCAGGTGAAGATGACGTGATATCAGGAAGTGGGGGACACGGCTCTGGAGGAAAACGAACTACCACTCCTAAGCCAACAACAACCACCACAACCACAACGACAACAACAACAACTAAAAAATCTACAACAACTGAAGCTCCTAAACCTGAACCTACAACTGAAGCTCCTAAACCCGAGCCAACAACTGAAGCTCCTAAACCCAAGCCAACAACTGAAGCTCCTAAACCTGAGCAAACAACTGAAGCTCCTAAACCTGAACCTACAACTGAAGCTCCTAAACCCAAGCCAACAACTGAAGCTCCTAAACCTGAGCCAACAACTGAAGCTCCTAAACCTGAACCCACAACTGAAGCTCCTAAACCTGAGCCAACAACTGAAGCTCCTAAACCTGAGCCAACAACTGAAGCTCCAAAACCTGAGCCAACAACTGAAGCTCCTAAACCTAAGCCAACAACTGAAGCTCCTAAACCTGAGCCAACAACTGAAGCTCCTAAACCTGAGCCAACAACTGAAGCTCCTAAACCCAAGCCAACAACTGAAGCTCCTAAACCCAAGCCAACAACTGAAGCTCCTAAACCTGAGCCAACAACTGAAGCTCCTAAACCTGAGCCAACAACTGAAGCTCCTAAACCCAAGTCAACAACTGAAGCTCCTAAACCTGAGCCAACAACTGAAGCTCCTAAACCCAAGTCAACAACTGAAGCTCCTAAACCTGAACCCACAACTGAAGCTCCTAACCCTGAGCCAACAACTGAAGCTCCCAAACCTGAGCCAACAACTGAAGCTCCTAAACCTGAGCCAACAACTGAAGCTCCTAACCCTGAGCCAACAACTGAAGCTCCTAAACCTGAACCCACAACTGAAGCTCCTAACCCTGAGCCAACAACTGAAGCTCCCAAACCTGAGCCAACAACTGAAGCTCCTAAACCTGAGCCAACAACTGAAGCTCCTAACCCTGAGCCAACAACTGAAGCTCCTAAACCTGAACCCACAACTGAAGCTCCTAAACCCAAGTCAACAACTGAAGCTCCTAAACCTGAGCCAACAACTGAAGCTCCCAAACCTGAACCAACAACTGAAGCTCCTAAACCTGAACCAACAACTGAAGCTCCTAAACCCAAGCCAGCAACTGAAGCTCCTAAACCTGAGCTAACAACTGAAGCTCCTAAACCTGAGCCAACAACTGAAGCTCCTAAACCCAAGCCAACAACTGAAGCTCCTAAACCTGAACCTACAACTGAAGCTCCTAAACCTGAACCAACAACTGAAGCTCCTAAACCTGAGCCAACAACTGAAGCTCCTAAACCTGAGCCAACAACTGAAGCTCCTAAACCTGAGCCTACAACTGAAGCTCCAAAACCTGAGCCAACAACTGAAGCTCCTAAACCTGAACCTACAACTGAAGCTCCTAAACCCAAGCCAACAACTGAAGCTCCTAAACCTGAGCCAACAACTGAAGCTCCTAAACCTGAGCCTACAACTGAAGCTCCTAAACCTGAACCAACAACTGAAGCTCCTAAACCTGAGCCAACAACGGAAGCTCCTAAACCCAAGCCAACAACTGAAGCTCCTAAACCTGAGCCAACAACTGAAGCTCCTAAACCTGAACCAACAACTGAGGCTCCTAAACCCAAGCCAACAACTGAAGCTCCTAAACCTGAGCCAACAACTGAAGCTCCTAACCCTGAGCCAACAACTGAAGCTCCTAAACCTGAGCCAACAACTGAAGCTCCTAGCCCTGAGCCAACAACTGAAGCTCCTAAACCTGAGCCTACAACTGAAGCTCCAAAACCTGAGCCAACAACTGAAGCTCCTAAACCTGAACCTACAACTGAAGCTCCTAAACCCAAGCCAACAACTGAAGCTCCTAAACCTGAGCCAACAACTGAAGCTCCTAAACCTGAACCCACAACTGAAGCTCCTGAACCCAAGCCAACAACTGAAGCTCCTAAACCTGAGCCAACAACTGAAGCTCCTAAACCTGAGCCAACAACTGAAGCTCCTAAACCCAAGCCAACAACTGAAGCTCCTAAACCCGAGCCAACAACTGAAGCTCCTAAACCTGAACCAACAACTGAAGCTCCTAAACCTGAATCAACAACTGAAGCTCCTAAACCTGAGCCAACAACTGAAGCTCCTAAACCTGAGCCAACAACTGAAGCTCCTAAACCCAAGCCAACAACTGAAGCTCCTAAACCCGAGCCAACAACTGAAGCTCCTAAACCTGAACCAACAACTGAAGCTCCTAAACCTGAATCAACAACTGAAGCTCCTAAACCTGAGCCAACAACTGAAGCTCCTAAACCTCAACCCACAACTGAAGCTCCTAAACCTGAACCCACAACTGAAGCTCCTAAACCTGAGCCTACAACTGAAGCTCCAAAACCCGAGCCAACAACTGAAGCTCCTAAACCCAAGCCAACAACTGAAGCTCCTAAACCTGAGCCAACAACTGAAGCTCCTAAACCTGAGCCAACAACTGAAGCTCCTAAACCTGAGCCAACAACTGAAGCTCCTAAACCTGAGCCAACAACTGAAGCTCCTAAACCTGAGCCAACAACTGAAGCTCCTAAACCTGAGCCAACAACTGAAGCTCCTAAACCCAAGCCAACAACTGAAGCTCCTAAACCTGAGCCAACAACAGAAGCTCCTAAACCTGAGCCAACAACTGAAGCTCCTAAACCTGAGCCAACAACTGAAGCTGCTAAACCCAAGCCAACAACTGAAGCTCCTAAACCTGAGCCAACAACTGAAGCTCCTAAACCTGAGCCAACAACTGAAGCTCCTAAACCTGAGCCAACAACTGAAGCTCCTAAACCTGAGCCAACAACTGAAGCTCCTAAACCCAAGCCAACAACTGAAGCTCCTAAACCTGAGCCAACAACTGAAGCTCCTAAACCTGAGCCAACAACAGAAGCTCCTAAACCCAAGCCAACAACTGAAGCTCCTAAACCTGAGCCAACAACTGAAGCTCCTAAACCTGAGCCAACAACTGAAGCTCCTAAACCTGAGCCAACAACTGAAGCTCCTAAACCTGAGCCAACAACTGAAGCTCCTAAACCCAAGCCAACAACTGAAGCTCCTAAACCTGAGCCAACAACTGAAGCTCCTAAACCTGAGCCAACAACAGAAGCTCCTAAACCTGAGCCAACAACTGAAGCTCCTAAACCCAAGCCAACGACTGAAGCTCCTAAACCTGAGCCAACAACTGAAGCTCCTAAACCCAAGCCAACAACTGAAGCTCCTAAACCTGAACCTACAACTGAAGCTCCTAAACCCAAGCCAACAACTGAAGCTCCTAAACCTGAGCCAACAACTGAAGCTCCTAAACCCGAGCCAACAACTGAAGCTCCTAAACCCAACCCAACAACTGAAGCTCCTAAACCCAAGCCAACAACTGAAGCTCCTAAACCTGAACCTACAACTGAAGCTCCTAAACCCAAGCCAACAACTGAAGCTCCTAAACCAAACCCCACAACTGGAGCAGGTATTCATTACTTTTTTGTGCAACAGTTTCCATTCAGTTGTTGCACTGACTTACAATGTTTTAGAGTGCCATGACGTGTCAAGCGTGTGTACCATGCTGAAACCTGTATGCACAGATGTGTCTGCTGAAGATGATGAAGAGTCCTACAAGCTCCTGAGGCGTGTCGTCATTCAATATCCAGCATTGCTGAGTAATGTCACTAAATTGGATCCTCAAGTGATGAAGCTGCTGCAAAGTTACTTGGTTCCGAAACAACGCCAAAGGCGATGGGGATTCATGGACAAAATCGCCCCTGGTAAGAAGACGTCCAAAAGACGAGGTGGAAAATCGAAGAAGAAAGTTGGCAAGTCAAAAAGGAGACGAGGAAAGTCACACAGAGGCAAGGGAAGATGGGGTTCACGAGGACGATCACACGAGAAGTCAAAACATCACAAGAAGTCCGGTCACAAAGGTGGAGGCAAATCGAGAGGGTCGCATGAGAAGTCCAAACATCACAAGAAGTCTGGTCACAAAAGTGGAGGCAAATCGAAAGGATCGCATGGAAAGAGCAGTCATTCGCACGGCAAATCAAAGAGTAGGTCAAGATCAAGTGAGAAATCTAGCAGCGAGTCTCATGAGCGTCAAACCACCTACAAACCAACTACTAAAATATCTAGCCCCACAACTAGTGCTACAGCCACAACTCCCAGACCAAGTACAACTGCCTCTGCAACTTCAAATACACCCACTTCTGCAAGAACAACTCCAGAACCAAGTACACATTCTCATACAACACCAATCACTACCAAAACTACAACTTCTGCTAGTACAAGCAAAGCCCCAGAACCAAGCACGTTGGCTCCTACAACTGCAACCACCACAGAAACCAAAACGTCTGTGTGGACAACCACTACAACACCAGAATCAAGCACAACTACCACTTACCTTCCTAGCTCCACCAGAACTCCGGAGCCTGTCACATTCTCATGGACTATGATGCCTGAGTCAGAGGAGGAGGAGGAGGAGGAAGAAGAGGATAGTGAGTCCGATACAAAGCAATCAGAGGTAACAGAGGAGTCTGAAGAAGAATCTGAGGAGTCAGATGAGTGTGAACATCACCGTCGACGGTGTGAGCAAAGTGGCAGTCAGGAGTCAAGCTCATGTGAGCATCACAGAAGTCACTGCTGTGTGTGTCATGACCATTGTCAACACTACCACAGTCATCATTGTCATTGCGCTAAGCCAAAGAAGCGGCAGAAATGCAAGTTTTGTCCTTTCTCAGTCGCCTACTCACATGAACTGAAGATCAATCTATTTTAGTTTGCAAAAAGTGCAAAGTGCTGCAAAAGAAGTTGGTGATGATGATTAGTGCGATGTGTCCAGAAACCTGCCACTCTTGCGACAAACCACAAAGTCACTAGCAAAAGATAGAATTTTATTTCACTTTGGTTTTTATTTTCAGGTAAGGACCCAGCCAAATCTGTGCAGCGCTTTGTGCGTTTCTTCCTCAAGCACTACACAACAGCAAAGAACAAGTGAAACTGATAGAGTCAGAGATTATGGGTATTTTTGGTACAAATAAACTAGACAATTAAGTAACTGCTTTCCATAGAAAGCTATGGTTCATTCGACTAACTGAATGGCAGAACATTCCTAACAGCGTGTCGCAATTTTCCCGAGGTTAAGATGAACAGATAAGGGTTGATACAACAATAAACAGTGAGACTGGTTGCATACAGGGTACAAGTGTGCTTCAATAATAATTCATTCATCAGCTGAATAGTCAGTTTGTCTGCCTGTTGATTTAGGAATCTCAGCAAAAACAGAGTCCAGAGAAAGTTCGTAACTGAGCACCCTGCCAGAACCATCGCAGTTAGAGCTAACTTGACCTCGCTTTTAGACCAATTTCTGTTACCAGCTGAAGTGGATGGATTGCTGTTATGAGCCATCACAGCGTGTCTGGTTTTGTAGATTTTGTGCACAATCAACGCATAGCAAACCACTATAATGGCAACGCGACAGATGTTGTAGACGTTCACTATGATGCGAAATATTGTCCAGTAGAAGTGATTGGTAGGCATAGCCATTACAGATGCGTTGGTGCCATAGCCTATACTACCTCTAGCATATCCTGTAGGGATCAGCAGGAAAAATGGCGTTACTGCGAACAAAGGGATCAGCCATTGGAACAACAGGGCCAGGTGAACTTCGTTGCTACGCCATATCTACAGTAGACTGGAAAACTTAGAAAAAATCAGTGTAAAATTCGACTAACCAGCTCGTATCTGACAGCATACTGGATTGCAGTGAACCGGTTTAATGTGATTATCAGTAAGCCTGCATCCTGCACGAGTAGCAGATAGTGAGGTGCAAATAGAAAAAGAGAGGCGGGTAGAAGAGGGGCCAGACAAGATTTCCAAGCCCAATAGCACGGAAGCGCAAAGCAACTGATGAACAGTTGACTGCACACGTCAGCGGCGCCTAGATTGACAGCCAAAAGCCAAAACGATGAGTTGAAGGGCACTACTTTGCGGTTTTTTATCAAGACGAATATTACTAACAAATAGAGAATCAAAGAAAAAGGAACAAGACTTTGAAAAATGTACTGGATTCGACAAACGGTGTCACAGGGCATGTGGCTCTGGCTAGCTTGTTATCTATCTGCCCCAAGTTGTCCTGGTTACTAATGAGAAATACAGCACGCAAGGTTCGTCAGTTGCTGCTGGATTTCTTTGTTTGCAAGGCAAATTTGACAGGTGCGGTGCATTGTTTAAAAGCAATCCATAGTTGGTCAAATGATCAGGTGTAACTGAATTCAGTCTAATACAACTTTCAAGAAACCAACGTTCCCAGGAAAATGGGAAGTACTCTCGAGCTCTGACAGCACAAATCTTCAACTGAATGCATATAAATAACATAGCTTATCATTTAGCTATCTGCATGACACAACCTTCCGAACAGCTTCTCTCAACTTTGCAGAGGTTGAAATGAACAAATAAGGATTGATGCAACAGTACAAAGTCAGACTGGTGGCATACAAGGTAGAAGTGTGCCTCAACATAAACTCATTCTTCAGTTGCAAGCTGAGTTTGGCCGTTTGCCGGTTCAGGAAGCTAACCAGCAACATACTCCAAACAAAGATAACAACTGAGCAACCAGCCAGAACCATCGCAGTGAGAGCTAGCTTGACTTCAGTTTTTCTGGGTGCAGACGAGCTTCCGTTGCCAGCAGAAGCCGTTGGCTTGTTCCCATCATGAGCCATCACAGCACGTTTGGTCTTGTAGATTGTGCGCACGATCAGTGCATAGCAGATCACAATGACTACAATCCGACCGATATTGTAAAGATTGACTGTGATGCGAAAGATGGTCCAGTAGAAAAGACCGGTAGGCATAGGCATCACAGATGCGTTTACCCCATGGCCAATGCTGCCTCTAGCATATTCAGTCGAAGTGAGCACAAAAAATGGGCCGACCATAAACAATGGGAGCAGCCATTGGCTCACAAGGGCTAGGTGCAGTTTCTTCCCACGCCAGATCTAGAGGAAACTATAAACTGTCAGGCGTCTAACGCCATATATAGTACTGATGCAGTCAGGCACTTTATGCCGTTTATGGTAACAATACCATATATGGTGCCGGTAGGTACATGGTACCTGCACCATACTTGGTACCCCCACATTCGGCCACTGTGGTGGTACCACATATGGTACCCCAACCTTCGCATTTGTACCAGTACCACATATGGACCAACCTGTTCAGATTTCAGTACCACCACAGTCCCTGAACATCGTGGTACCGTATATGGTAGTACCACTAGCCTAGATACTGGTACCATAGGGTACCGGTACCATAAACGGCGTTAAGTGCCTGCCGGACTGTATAAATTATAAACAACAGTAAAAATCTGTTCACCAGTAGGTATTTGATTGCATACTGGATCGCAGTGAACCTGTTGAAGGTGATGATCAGCAGTCCTGCATCCTGTACCAACAGCAGGTAATGCAGGGTGAAGAGAAAAAGTGAGGAGGACAAAAGATCGGCTGGACAAGACCTCCAAGCCCAGTAGCAGGGCATCGCGATACAGCTTATGAAGACCTGATTACAAATGTCCGCAACACCTAGATTGATGGCCAACACCCAAAATGAAGAGTTGAAGGGCTCTACTTTGCGATTTTTTATCAAGGCCATTATGACTACAACATAGAGAGTAAGAGAAAAAGGGACAAGGGTTTGGAAAACGTACTGAAATACGCAAGCGGCCTCACAGGACATCTTCGTCCAGTGGTTATCAAACCGAACAGTGCTCAGTTGTCATGGTTACTAATCACAAGTGGAACACGCAATCTTCGTGAGTTACAGATGGATTTCTTTGTTTGTATTGTAAATTTGACAAGCGCTCTGCACTGTTCAATTTGTCAAATGATAGAACGGTTCAAACTGGGTGTAATTCCGGCTGATCCGAGTAGATTTTCAAAAAGCTGCAGCTTCACCGATTTGATCTATGATGTCAAACGAAGTTCCAATTCACCCTGCGCTACAGTCCACCCTTTGATTTCAACTGTTGTTAATATCCTACAAATACTGAATGTATCGGTTAATCTGCACACACTGAACTGGGAAAATTATGGCTGGTTTGAAAATAACAGCTGGCATGGTGGCTTGGGCATGGTTGAGAACGGTTTGCTTGATATGATGGCAGTAAATCTAGTTCAGACCGAATTTCGGAAAAGTTACTTTGACTTTACCATTCCCGTTCTTCAAGAAAGTGTATGCTTTTTGTCCAGACCACACCAGCCCAGTGTGGCAAGAAATGGCAGTCTAGTTTTCAAGGCTTTCCAATGGCAAGTTTGGCTTGCTTTTGTGGCGTTAGTAGCTGCATTAAGAGTGCTGAAATTTTTATCTCCGAAATCTCAAAAGCTGCTGCTAGCAGCAGCTCTCACCTTTACCATATTTGGCGGTTTATACAAGTGTCTACTTCTGAGTCATCTGCTCAATGTGTCGCATACTGTTCTGTGCGAGAATGCATGGGAGCTTTTGGAGCTGATACAGCAAAAACGCGTTAACATAGGCATAGTGTCGGCTAGCGATTGGCTCTACCAAGAAATCCAAAGCTCAAACAACGTTTACTTTCTCCGGTTGCGAAAAGCTTTAGAACAGAATCCAATTCAATTTATGGGCCCTACCTATGCACACACACTCGCTGCAGCAGCAAAAGGGCAAGTAGTTTTGCCATCTGTGCAATACTACTGTTATGTGTACATGTTAGACTATGATTACAACTGTGACTTTGACATAATCACAGATACCAGTACAGCGCTGCCTACCTACAGAGTTGGGTATGCTCTGAAGAAAAATTCAAAGTGGCTACAGAAGATAGATCGAGCCATTGTCATGTTGCTGTCTTACAATAGTGACCAGGTGGATAAATTCAAGAACGCTGCAATCAATGCCGTTCGCTTTAAGCCTAGATGTCCATTTTATGAAAATCTGGACACAATGCGACCTGGCCAATCTCTGACATTGCTACAGTTTGGCGGTTTAATCTTTCTGTTTGCAGCTCTTGTATGGTTAGCTGTGATCGCCTTTGCTATAGAACTTCTGTTAGGGTACATCAGACGTAAGCGCATGAAGATATCTAGTGAACTGACTAGAAAAACGTTGAGCTACTTGAAGCACAGAAAGCTGAAAGCAAGACGGAGTGAACTGACTTCACTGAATCGTCAGATAAACGAACTGGTGCAGAAACGAAAGAGTGTGGCAAACGAGATCGAAAAACTAGAGGGACGTTGGCTAGATGACCGATTTAATTTCATAAGATTGTAATTAGTGAAAATAAAAGAATTTCTGTTTTGGACAATAACAGTTCATTATCACTAATTAATTCAGTAATCAGCTAATGGTTACAGCTGGGAAAGCCGTTGGTGACTATTTTCGGCGCCTCCGGCGGCACTCGCCGTTTCGACTGGTGGCAAGTTTCGTCTTTGATTGGCTTCATTTGAACATTCTTGGCGCGTGAAGGATTCAGGATCCTGGATGACTGCATTTGCACCACAAACATCAGTGCACAAACACAGCTCACCGGTCGTAATAAGAGTCCAGATGGGCCTTGGCCAGGCAGTAGTCATCCGACTCCCACATAAGCTTCCTGGTTTTAAGCACACTACGAACTTTGGCTGTGGTTTCGTCCACTTCCTCCGCTTCTTCGTCGCTGGACATGTAGGCAACTTTGATAGCTCCAGACAGCATTTTTAGCTGCTTCAGAGACAGAGCCGGCTCGCGCATGTTGGGGTTTTTCTCGATTGCCTCAATCATGGCCTTGCAGGCAGCTGTGCGCGATTTGAACTTCTGAAATCATTTGTCTGATTTGCCAATTAGAAAAAATTCTTTCCTGTCAACTGACTCTGTCGATCCGTTTCTGACGTTCACCCCGCTCTGCTTTGACCATTTCAAAAAATTCTACCAGTTTCTCTGGAATCATGTCGAGCCCTTTATATGATAGTTTAGAGCAAACAACACAAACCCTGCAGCTTGGCTTCAGATGGTTTTGTGTCTTCCCAGTCATACTTGTGAATTAGAGCCATCAGCTGTTGGCACACCTTTCGGTTGGTTCTGTTCTCCAAACTGAAAGTTTGTGATGACAGGTTTGCATGACAAATAGAAGTAAAGAATAAATCTCACTCGGGATGGCCGAGATCAAATCTAACATCCAGCCGTGCATAGCAGTCTTGAATTGCTTCCTGAATTTTATGTAAACAGAATACAACGTTTGCTAATAACCACTTCATTTAATTTATTTTCAGTATTTTAAGGACAATGGTGTTCGATTTTTGCAAATTTTTAAACCCTGTCAATTTTACCTAACTTTTACCAGTCCAAGCCATGTTGCCACATGTAATAGGAGAAGTCTGGTTAGGTTCTGCTTTCAACTAACAAAGATAAGTCTTGGGCACTGAAGAACTTGGCAGACACCCTTGTAAATTACAGATTTACAATGGACAACATCCACAACCCATTAGTATCTGAACTCACAATAATTCCCACATCTCCTCCTTGTTGTCTGATGATAGCCTCCAGTTGGCCCTTTTCCTTCAGCAGTTTGGAATTCTCGTCTTCCAGCTTGACAACCTTCGTTTTAAGCACTTCTATTTCCAGCTGCATTTCACTCGTCCTCTCCTGAACCAATTCCAACTCTCTGATTCGTTCCTTCAGTCTGTCTATGTCGTCATCAGACAGCGCCGGACTCGCAGGTCGCACTGAGTAGCGCCTGCTAGGCGTGGAACTGCCACTGTCGGCACTGAGCAGGGACCCTCTGGGACTTCGGGAAGCCTGTTTGAGGGTTTCCACAGCACGCGGAGTGCTGGCACGTGACATGGCTGCCAATGAGCGCAAATGGATATAGATACGTGAACACTGGCTACGGATACCCTATGCACTTCGGTATTCATAGATGCTGCCCTGCTGGTATAATCTATGGCCTCTCATCTGCCATTGACTTAAATATACATCAGCGGTCCATATCTGCTGCGGGGGCATCAAACTAAAGACTATAAATCAATAGGTACATGAAGACTGGTTGTTCCTTGTCTTAGAGCAAAAGAGTGCTTTTTTAACTGCCATTTTTGGACGCTTTTTTAAATTTTCACATTTTGACGGCACTGAACTGAACTATATTTTCAATCTAAAAAGCTAAAGCTAAAAGTAAAAGCCCGTTTTGTGCACTCCCTGTGATATTCTTACTTTTATATTTTCAATGGTTTACAGTCGATTTTCTTACCGAAAATTTATTGAAATTCAGCATAAAAGTAACTTTTATTTTCGCTACGCAGGAATGTATGGATAGTATTATTTAAGTACAGTATGCACCAAGAGAGAAAACATAAATTGTTAAATATAAAGCAACCAAATCTCTTCCTAAAATGCTTATAAATTGTACTATTCTTCTGGATAAACAATCCCAGATTTACAGTACAGTTAGTATACAGTTTCAATAAATAATATCAAAACCACTCCAGGACATTTTCGGCACCACTTTCATGTTTCACTTCTTGATGGCGTTACATGCAATGCGCATCACATTGCCATATAAGCGCAAAAATTCTGACTTCCTTATCATGCAACACCACCAAGAAGCGATTAAAACCAACAGTATAACCCCTATCGCTCATTCGGGACCGCTCTCTGCATTGTCTGTTAAAGTCATTGTCGCATTACTGGTCGTTTTGCGTATTGGACTAGAGAATCTTGAGGAATCGGATGGACTTCGACGTAAGAGTGAGTGGGAGCGTCTGGCGGCTAATTCTTGCTTCTTCAGTATCATATGTCGTCGGTACTCCTGTCGCGCTGCTTCCCAACTCCCGGTCACAACTGTTGGAGCATTCTTGACTAGCCGTCGTCGCGATGTGTTACACCTGTCATCCTTGATCGGTATCTTGTCTGGGTTCTTTGGGTTCAGAATTCTGCAAATCAATGTTGGCGGATTTTAGTCAGTTCATGGCGGGTATTCGCTAGCTTGTGAGTAATTCTAGTAAAAGCCGCCACGCCATGCTACCTGTAGTAGAATGCGTCGAGTTTGTTCTTGGCACCACAGAACTCAGACGATTCCCAGGGAAGTTTGCGAGTGTAAAGCACGACTTTTCTGCGGTTGGTAATCGGGTCAATCTCTTCTACTTCCTCGTCACTGGACATGTAGGCCGCCTTGAGGCCGGGTACTAGCATGCGCAAGTCGCTGATCGGCATAGGAGGGTCTTTCATAAACGGATTCTTCTCAAGACTCTCGATCAGTGTGCGACACGATGCCATTCGATTTTTGGTCTTCTGAAATCATTTTTCTCTGGTTTATGCAAGCGCAGTAGTGCGAGCCATCCTACATAGTTTCTGCTGCCGTAAAACAAAGCGTGTTTGCAAACCTTGTCAATCCGTTTCTGCCGGGCCTGACCATCTGTGGTTATGTAATGGAAGAATTCATGGATTTTGTCTGAAACCACTACTTTATGCAAATTTCAAGCTACATACTGCATTGCGAATGCGCACACACCCCATAGTTGTTCCTCTGTAGGTGGAATGGGTCCGAATGCTATGGCTACTTTGTGAACTTCAAGGAATAGAGTTTCTAATATCTTTTTGTTGGTTGGGTGTCGGACACTGAAAGTTGTGCAGTTATTTTGTACAACTGTGCATTCTAACACCACGTACTTTCGTCTTGTCATATCAAATCGCATTTCCATTTGAGAATAGATGTCCTCTATGAGATCCTGAAAAAAACTGATTTGCTGTTTAGCATAGTTTAGTGTACTGCCTCCTAGTTTCACTTCAAAAGTACAAACTTCATGTGCTAAGAAATAAAGTAATTAATGAAAAATCCTTGCTTGATGCAAAACGTAACAAAGCAATTTCAGCAAAATCCACTTGATGCTCTTTTGGAAGGAAAAAATCCCAGCCTGTGCAAGCATCTATACTCGGTGGCAATTGCTCCCCCAAACAATTACTCCCCAACAATGTCCCCCTGACAATTGCCTCTGCATGTATGTAGTGTGCGATGTAAGTTAGTCTTAGTTAGCGATGTAGGTTACAAAACGTCAGAAAATCATATTACTGCAATTTTTTGCCAATTGAGCAGTCAGTTGTATAGTAATGCTTTGCAAAAGTAGTAGAAGATTAGAAGTTTATCTGAGTAATTCATTTAGAAGTTTATCTGAGTAATCCATATGCATTCTTGAGGAGCACGCCAGGCTTATAGGCTTAGGCCTAGGGAGCAATGGGAAAATGCTTTTCTTTTCGATTCAATTTTTTGGAGCCCCCTCGGATTTTTCTGTCAAGTAATTTTTTGACTAAATTATTGTGATTTTTTTTAATTTCAAAGACCTAAACTGCTAAAATCGCCTGTAAAACAGCACGTTTTAGCTGTATTCGAGGCAAAAATGGTGACCTTTGCGATTTTTCGCAGAAAAATAGCGATTTTTGAGTGTCCTTTAGTGCCCAACGCCCCTTCCTACAATTTGGGCTCAGACCCCTCACCGTCTGGCGTCAGACCTCCAACCCCCTCCTCTCATCGGCTGATGACCTGTTACAATACCGAACCTCACTCAATCAATACAATCTGGTGTAGATTTTCTTGTTTTTGCTTTCCTTTCGTTACTATTGCCTAAATAAAACGCTACTTGGAATACAAAAAGGAGAAATGCTATTTTAAATGAATGCTCAAACGATCAAAAAATTGCTGCGGATATTGCAAACAAAAGTCAAAAGGTGTTTTTGTATTGTATCCAAAACCAATAAACAAAAAGCTACATTTGAGCCCAAAAGTCCTACCAAAATATCCCTCGCATACTGGCCTCGAATCATATTCTCCAGTTTTCCCTTTTCCTCGGTCAGTCGTTGGTTGCCCTCCTCCAGAGCCTTGCACTTGGCTCGCAAGCGCTCAATCTCGCTGAGCTGTTCCAGATTGTGCGCGCCACGCTTTTCCATATCATGGATCTTCCTTCGCAGCTTTGCTGCATCGGCCGCATTGTTGATGGCGTTTTGGCTTTTTCTTCTGGCGATCGGTTGATGTGGAGGCAACAGACTCATGTTGGCTGACATGACCAGCTTTTTTGAGAGCCCGACCTACAGCCGATCTACTCCCACTCACCTATGCATAGAGACCGCCGACCGGCTCTGCTCCCCTCATCTGTTGGGAGTCTTGTCTCGTTGCACATTCATGACCCCACTGCCTTCTCATCATCTTCGCCAGGGGTGCTATTTAATCGACCAGCTTTCGTAAATTTGTCTGTACTGACAAGTGGAAAATGGCGATTTATTATGCCACCCTCTGTCAGACCTGTTGAGAAACCGTACCTTCATCTCTTACTACAATATTTGAAAGTCTTATCGCCGTAGTCTGATTTTGAACTTTCAGCTGTACAAAGCCAAGCTTCTGAATGAGCTGTACTTAAGAGAAAGGGTTGTTTTCATTCACTTATGGTTAAAAGGCCAGTAAAATGATCGATTTTATATTTCAAAAGAAAAAATGAAATATTCTTATACCCCTTATGACACTGCCGCTGCTGACCCAGCAATTTATACTTGGCCAGTCCTCCAGTTTCTACATCGCTTATTGGCTGGCTACTATGACCTGACTCCGCCTCCGCCGAACCTGAGAGGGATTACAAACAAACCCCCGGTTGCATGTAGTACACGACTGTTGCTATGGTTTTTTGCATATTGCGCAAGTTTTGGCTCTGCCTTACAAAAGCTAAGAATTGTACTGCACATTTAATGTAACAGATCTCGGCCGGCCTGGGGAGGCGAGCGGTTTCCGTCAAGACGGGGTTGAGGGACTTCCCTTGAGGGGGTCAAAAATTTCAAAAAGCCCCAGAACGACTGGAAATGCGTTTTTCGCGCGTTTTTTTCAGTAAGGAAGCAAAAATCCGTATTCTTAGCTGTAAAATTGTGTTTTAGAGCTAAAAACAAGTAAACAATGACAAAAAGGACTTCTAAAAAGACCGATTTCTCTTAAATACAGATCGTAACCAAAAAATACAACCCAGCAAATTTTTACTGTGGCAGTGTGGCAACCGCAAATCTCAACCGATTTGTTTAAATGAAAGACAATTAACTTCTTGAAAGATTGGTGAAATTTTTATTAAGATATTCTGTCTATTTTGGCAATGAACAAGAGCGATTTCTATTATTCCGTTGCACTTCATAATAAAACAGATTCCTAGAGCTGAGGGCTAACGTCACAGGCTTTATTATTCCGTTGCACTTCATAATAAAGCAGATTCCTACTGCTGAGGGCTAACGAGGCTTTATTGGTGAAAGGCACGCACGTATAGCAGAGCAGAACGAGTGATGTAGCAGAAAAATAGACATGTCAATTGTGGCACTACGCCACTACCATTACTGCAGACAGAACATTATATACATTGTACATAGTCGGAGGCACGGTCAATTTGTTAAGAGAACCAGCACAACGTCGTTACACCGCCGTCACCGAACCAACGCAATGCACGCCCTCTTCGGATCCAACACCTACAGGCTGAAGTCGTGGCCGGAAAAGGGAACTCGAGGGAGAGCAACGTTTGCGTAAGAACCGCGACGACATGGCCGTCCAGTCTAAACACGTAAAAACGGCGCATGTATGCAATACTTTATCCGCTCCGAGCTGACGAAATCATAGTTTTTGTCACACTGTCATGGAGTTTCAAATCCTGTTCTATATACATCTGCATGGATTCAGCCAATTGCCACCTACCGTGCCTTTGGACCAGCGCATGCGGTACGCCTGCATTCACTGCAGTGGTAGCTCCACCTGCTCTCAAGCTATGCGTACCGTAAGCCCGCGGATCCTCGCCCAGCTCGCTAAGGGCTTCTCTGAGCCCCTTTAAAGCGGCTTCGTAGCTCACGGGTTGTTCGGTCATTGTCGTAACCCGGCCACCGCGTGACATGGCACGCAAAAACGGCAACTGCTGCCCTTCGCCAACTTTGGGCGGAAACTGCGCTTGGTATTCTCTTAGCACACGGACGGGGTCAAGGGTCGGGTTGTCCCCTTTTGAAATCACAACCCACTTTCCTTTTCGAAACTGGTCTGTCTTACTTTTGCGTAAATAGACCAAAACTCTGCTGTCCGCAATTTGCACATCCGAGCATCTCAGACTCAAAGTCTCCGAAATTCGTAGGAAACCAAAGAACGATAGTGCTACCAAAGCCGCTGTTCTCATATTTACTTTAGCATCAAAACGCAATGAGAAAATTTTTGAAACTAAACGTAGAGACAGAGGTTTTACCCTCTGTGGTGGCTGTAAGCTTTTTCTAGCCTTGGCTTGTACTACAGAACGTATTACGAATGAAGTGGTAGGATCATTTACATTAGCTATCTTATGTATCCAGCTAATAGCCGCAATCAGCTGATTTAGACTAGAGGCAGACACGTTTTTGTACTGCTCTGAAATAAATGAAAATAGGTCTTGAGGCCTTATCGGGAAACCCTTGACCCCTGTCCGGCCAAACCAAAGCGCCCACCTTTCCCAGTGCCTGCTGTAGGCCTGCACCGTGGCTCGAGCCCGACTGTCCAGTAGCGTCCTGATGGCTCCTCTGAGCACTCGCACGTCTTCGCTGCACATGAAGTGTTTGACGGCTGATAGGAGCACTAAAACACTCTTTCGTAGTATGTGTTTGGTGCACAAAAACGCAATGCAACCAAGCAAGGCTTCCTTCCTCACATCCTCAGTACACTGTACTGTGCCAACAGCTTTTCGAATCAACCGAACTAACGAATTTTAAAATCGGGCGGGTGGGTTGGGATCACACTAACAAACCAAGTTGAAGTGGCCGGCCAGCGGCCGGCGCGCTCTTTATAGCGAGGTCAGAGCGCCTCTAGCGCCCTCTATGCGTAGGAATCACTTATTATTATTCCGTTGCACTTCATAATAAAGCAGATTCCTACTGCTGAGGGCTAACGAGGCTTTATTGGTGAAGACTTTTTAGTTGGGAGAGATTACCACCAGAAGGAGTGATCCCGAAAAGGAGCCGTTGCTAAACATGGATAACGGATAGGTTCCCGGTACGATGTGTTTTTTGGCATTTGGAAGAGTGAAATGTTCTTTCACGAAGGTAGCTGGCGAACCAGACGGAAACAGAGCCGGCCACACGGGGTTAGAAGGCCATGCTGGCAAGACTAATACCCCTGTTGCTTTACACAACAGCATGTGCGACAGGGCTTGTATGAGTAATTTGGGAGGAGGCACCACCCAGCTGTGGTAGGGGGACCAATCGAACGCAAAAGCATCTACTCCCGCGGTACCTTTTTCATAAAATTTCGAATAGAATGTTGGTAGTTTGGCATTGGCGGAAGTGGCAAAGGGGTCCAAAGAGAATGGCCCAAATTTTTGAGAGGCCCAATTGAACAAATACTGTGAAATTCCCCAGTCTTCCGGGTCTAGCTGGCGACTGAGAAGATCGGCCTCCTTATTCTGGGCCCTGGGGACCCAGGCCACCCTCAGATCTATGCTGTACGCAACCCGAATATTATACAACTGGATAGCCAGCTGATTCAACGGCGCTTTCATGCTTCCTTTTTGCACTATGGAAACCAGCGGTTGGTTGTCTGTGTGCCATAGCACCACCTGGTCGGCCAACTTTTGGCTAAAAGCGTCTAGACAAAACACAATAGTGCGAAGTTCGCGCCAAGTCGAACTAAACCCTCTCTCTTCCTGCGTCCAATTCAGATGCGCTACGGCCCCGTCGCCTTGAATAAAGGCTGCTCCGGCGTGACCGCTGGCGTCGGAAAACACCAGCGTCTGAGGCGGATTAGAAGCCTTGAGTGGGCGCGAATGTTTTACCTGTGGCAAGGCCGATACCCAAAACAAAAGCTCCTCGTGTGCGGTCGCGGGGATTAGGCCCTTTCTATCCCAACCCCACTGGTCCTTAAAGGCTTGGGCTGTGGCGTAAATAGCTTTTGTCTTAAAGGCGCACAAATCGCCCAAAACCAAGCGTAAACAAAGCACTTGACCAGCTGCCCTGGATAGCTGTCGGGCAGACACTTTCTTAATCCGGACGCACTCATTCACAGACGCAATCGCTCTCTTAATCTTTTCCTCAGGTATTCGTAAACAGTGACTCTCTAAGTCTATTCTAAAGCCCAACCAATCTAATTGCCGGACGGGTTGACAGAGAGATTTTTCCTGACTAATTAAGAAACCGGCTTGCCCTAAATCCGAAAACACCTGTTTTGCCGCCTGCAAGGTCTGTTGACGGGAAGGGAAGACAGCCAACCCATCATCTAGGTACAACGTAACTGGGTAGCCGAGCGTACGCCAGTGCACGACAAGAGTTTTTAGCACTTTTGTAAACACGTACGGGCCCGAGGACAGACCGAACGGTAAAACTTTGTAGCGGAAATAGAATTTCTTGCCTCCGAAATTCCAGGCAAACCCCAAAAAATCCATAGAATTTTGGTGCATGGGAATGTGATGATACCCTTTTTTGAGATCGAAGCTGAATCCCCAGTTCGCCTGGTTGAGAAAGGGTAAGGCTGATTTGTAGTCTTCTATGTGAAATTTAGAATTTTTCAAAAACTTGTTTGGGTAGGTCAGATCCAAAATCAATCTCTTCTTTCCATTTTGCTTAACATCTACGGACAAGGGATTGACAACCCTGGGAGCGGTACCGCACGCCTCTATGCAGTTGCTTTTTAGTAATTCTAATACACTTTTGCGAACAAAATCTGCGTGTGCTAACGCTGAACGATTGTTGGCGCGTTCGAAAACGGGAGGCTGAGCAAAGAAGGGGATATAATATCCATGTCTCACTATGTCTAGAACCCAAGGTTTAGCTTTTAGCTGAATCCAAAATTGGGCTGACCGACGCAAATTTTCACTAACATCAAAAAAGTCTAGTGCTGCCCACTCCGTTTGGGATACACACCTCAACAACGCTGAAACATTATGATTCGCCCAATTAACAGTACCTTGGGCGGCTAGCGGAGGCAACTCAGTCTTTGTTGTCTGGGCAGTCTCTGATAAAGTGTCCCTCCTTCTTGCACTTGAAACAAGTCTTGTCTTGTGACTTGCGCGAGGGTGAGCGACGCAGCGATCTTTCGAGCCTGCTGAGGAGATTCTCGTATGAGCTCGAGTGAAGAGAGGCACTGCTGTGACCGTATCGAGGGTAGGAAGAATGGCTGCGAGAGGACGCTTGGTTTTGGGGGCCGCCCTTGTACCCCCCGGAACGAAAGGGCTGCTTCTCTGCTTTCTGTCTAGCCGCCACTTTCTTGACGCACTTCTCTATGCGCTCGGCGTCTGCTTTGTCATCGCCCAGAGTGGGGCACTCGTACTCTTTCACCACCTGCCAACCGTGTTGGTCCGCGATTGCAACCAGCTTCTTCTGCTCGGCTATGCTCTCCCTAACTCGCTTGACATAGTCGATTGCCTTGCTCACATCGCCGGTTGATGCTGTGGCTACTGCTTTCCGTAGGGTGGCGTCCCAACCCGTCAGCTGTCTGTACTGTTTTCGGCAGCCGTCTTTCGTCAGTTGTTGTTCTATGGTGTCGGAAGCTGGGACCGGCGAAGACAACGCCTGCGAGTTGGCTTGGTTGCGCTCGATTCGCACTAACTGGGCCGCCATCTTTGACTGCTGTTCGGCAAACAGCGCCATGAGCTCGCTGGTAGCGGAGTTGGCTTCCGCTGAACGTGTTTCGATGACTGCTCTATGAACCGGTGACATATAACTGACTGGTTCTTCTGGATCGTAGGGTGATGGTGAGCGCGATTCAGGCGGCGAAGAAGCTGCGTCAAGCGATTGACAAGAAGCTGGAGCTATCACTGTTCTCTCGACCACTACTGGCTCGCAGGGGGTTGGGGCGACGACTGTCACCTTCTTCGGTGCTCGTTTTGTTGTCGTCTTTTTCACCTTTGTCGACACCGCTGGTTTCGTTGATCTGGTAGCGTGTGTGCGAGATGGTGAAAAAACCTGAGTGGGAGCCTTGGCTCGCTCTGAACAACGTGGCATGTCTAGATAAAGAAAAATTCCACACTCAATGTTTACGCTGCCGTTGGCAGTATCAGCCCGAAGGCGCACACTAGCTACTATAGGTAAGCTGAATACGAAAAAGGAACAAACACTCCTGACAGTACCGAAACAGTTTCTTTGTCGGAGAAGGAAACAAAATTTTTTCTTTTGTTCACGTGCGTGCGCTATCACACTAACAAACCAAGTTGAAGTGGCCGGCCAGCGGCCGGCGCGCTCTTTATAGCGAGGTCAGAGCGCCTCTAGCGCCCTCTATGCGTAGGAATCACTTATTAATGGTGACACATACGCTCGATTACTTCACCGGTAAAGTCTCATTAGGCCGCAGCTGTAGGAACCTGCTGTATTATGAAGTGCAGCCGAATCGCTCTTGTTCATTGCCAAAATCTCTTTTGACTTTTAGCGTATGTAAATATCTCAGGAACTAAGCAGAATATCTTGATAAAATCTTTCAAGAATTTATCTATATCTTTCATTTAAAAGGTAATCATTCAAATCGGTTGAGAATTACGGTTGCTATAGTGAAAAAAAATCTCTGCTGGGTTGTTTTAATCACTCTTGCTCATTAAAAAATCAGTTTTTCAAATTTGAGAGCAAATTTCTCAGGAACCAAGCAGAGTATCTGAATGAAAATTTCAAGATTCTGTCAAAAATCTATTTGTCTTTCATTCAAATCGGTTGAGATTTGAGGTTGTCTGCCACACGGCAAAACTCTGCGGTTTGTTTATGGCACTCCGATCCGATCCGATCCGATCTGGCGGGGGGGCTGTACGATGTACAGCCCTACGATCAGACCTGCACGGTCCATTTCGTTACCCCTGATATCGTCATCTCGGACGTTTGCCCTTCTTTCACTGCCAAGCCACTCAAGCCATGCTGTTGGGCGCCAGGTACTAAGAGAGTGCCTGGCGTGGTGACGTCATGGTGCCGACAGCTCCCAACGGCCGCCCGGCCAAGTGGCCAAACCGGTATTGGCCTTATTGCTGGTTTCTCAGACGGCTCCTGACGTCGTTGATCTTCCCTCCAACGCGGCATGCTTTTTGGAGCGGCTTTCGGTGCAACGGCAGATCCAGTTGGTTCCCATTTTACCTACTCGCTGTAACCAGTTTTCGGTGGCCTGTGTGGAGCTTTATGCCGACGACCAACTCTTTGCGGCAAGAAACTTGCCCCGCCGAGTGGATGAACGCACGACGTCGCGCACAGTGGCCATGTGGCCTAAACCACTACACCAACTGTGCCGGCTTTATGGCACTCTCTGTCTATGCAAAAATCTGTTTCCAAAGGCTTTTTAAGTCAATTTTAAGCTAAAAATAGTGATTTTTACGCCGCTTTCTTAGTAGTGGAGTCGTCACTACGTAGTACTTGTTTTTTTTTGGGTCGGGTGGGGGGGACTTGGGCATGAGAGGGGGTTGGCCTCTTTCTAGCAATTGTAACCCCCAAGCCCCTTAGTTTTTTTTTTTTTTTTAACCGCATAAATTTATCGACATAAGAACGTAACGAAACAAGTTCAGAAGCCGAGTCAAGCACACATTTTCATTACATACCCACGTGTATTTCATCGTGCTTACAATGTTCGGCATCTACGGAACTACTGATAAGCAGCTGGTGCACGCTGTTAAACAATTCGGCGGCGTGAAACCACCAAGGGTCGACGAATGTTTTTTGAAAAATTTCTGTTCAGACATCTTTGATATTATTGAGAGAGGCGCCGTGAAGATAATTCGTCCCAAGTTTGACGTTCATGGTCTGAGTGTGAGCAGTTCTATTTTGAAGGAACTCGACATAATCGACTATTATGATCGGGTTAGAGAATCGCTGAACAGTGGCCACTTCGATCGAGACAAGCAGCTTGGCTGTGGAACTTTGGAAGTTGACCAGTCGTTCGGTTCGACTGCGGCGTCGGGGTCGGGCATCAGTTGTACAGAGGTGCCACCGAGCTTTCCGGTTGTGGCTCCTTTGCGGGCCCGTCACGTTCTCGGCCGAGGCGGTGTGGCCATGCGGGCTCGAGCCATCAGAGCACGTACAAGCGACTGTTGGCCTCGAGCCAGTTCTTCTCCAGCTATGACTATGGCTGAAATTCTTAGTCCTGCCGGCCACGCTGTAAATGGATTCAACTCCAGCACTGCTTCTGCTGCCAGCTCGTGGAACCCTGAAACCAAAGCAGTGGCTAAGCAGCTCAAATCAATGAGCCCTACGGTGCGCGAATTCGCATTCTTCTTGCGCGAACATCCGGGTGGTCGCATTACGGAAACTGAGCTGGAGAAGATCACCTGCTTTCAGAGTCCGGAACAGTTGGCAGAGGTGTACCGTGAAGTGGTTTTTGGCGAAATGTTCAATCGAATCTTTGATATCAAGACCGAGAATGGTTCTATTGAGATCGTGCTAAAACTGAATCGGGAAATGCTGAATCTGGTCTATGCTTGAGATCCAAGCTTGAATCGTCCTGCTCGAAGTCAAAGAACGTGATCATCCATTAACACCAGTAGAATGATCTTAATTCAGTTGTCTTGCTTTATACGTACACTAAGTTGTGTTGGTCCAAAATCGGTTACAAAAGATGTGATGTAATGAAAATGTGCACATGAAAGTCGCGCTTGTAGTTTAAGGAGGAGTCGTAGTGGTAGCAGTACAAACCAAGAAAATCCTCCACCAGCACAAAGTCAGCTTCAGAGCGGCAATAAAACTTGAGAATGGCATAGATTCGCTTCCAGTACTCCTGTCCAATGTTCGACGCCATCACTGAGAACAACTCGTATGGCATACGATTCAGACAAGCCTGACTGATTGGTGGCGACTTTGATGGATCTAACCAGTGTGAGCCGGCGCTTTCAGTCGTACGCACGCTTGAACGGTTGTGCTGCACAACTCTTCTTCTACTACTAAGACACTCGACTGCTCGTCCCGACGAAGCTGGGGAAATCTTGCTACACTTCTCGTCCATCCTTTATTCTTCTCAAGTTTATGGGTAATAGCCCCTTAGTTAGTACATGTTGTACATACAGTATGTACATATGCAGTAGCTCGTACGTATACGGCATCAGAAGCTAGTTTCGGGAGTTAATTTTAGGCCGCACAGAGAGAATAATACATTTCAGTCCCATTGTGAAATGAGATACAGTATAGCCCTTCTTGACTACGTACAGTAGGTGTACACTAGGGTTTGATTGCTTCTAAATGCTCATTAGAGTGAAAGCGAGATAAACTAATTACTCTAGAGGCAGCTTCAGTCGAATGGCACGTGCGTTATTCTAAAACCTAAATATATTCCCAGCTTCACTTCCTGTTAGTTTTGCTATCAGTTGCGAACATACATGTGTAAGTGCGTACTACTACCTAGATGCCTGGTCGGCTATCGCTGTCAAACTCATTAAGCTAGTAAATTAGCTTGGCGCCTTTGGAGGTTGTTTAGCTTGACAGGATCAGAGGGGTGCCAAAAAAGCCGTCCTTCCGCTTGGCTGCCTACCGGCAGGAATCGATTGTAGCAGAAGAAAAACAGCCGGAAACTTTTAACCAGCTGTCGCTTTGTCACAGCAGAGCCGACCGGTGTGTCATTAATGTCTATGCAGCAGGCTCTCACCCTGTTCTGGGCCCTAGATGCAATTAGATGGGCAGAAATTTGGGTTGTGTGGGCTCTCTGAGCTAGTCAATTACGGTGCAGCGCCTGATTGCTCGCAACTGTTTGCGTGAGCTCGAGCCAACTTAATTCTACTGCTGACTTGCGGTGAGCCTTTGTTTTATTTATTTATTCATTACTTTCGTGCCTGATCTGTCTTTTTGCCTCTTTTCTGACTGCGAATTTTTGTGGCAAACCTTTGTACCTATCTACCGACAGAATGCAGATAAACTAACTGAGAAATAGCCTTGCTTCCTCTTCATCCAACCCAGTTCAGCCCCTAATAGTATCAATATTGAAACGGCCGTATGGACATAAAATACAGCGGCTAAAAATATTGGACTTGAATTAAATTTCGTTCTTTCTCCGAGCCGTTTCCCAGCTAGTAATCGATTGGCTTACAAACCTTAGCTACGTAGCTCTTCATACTGCTCGAGAGCCTTCTACTAAAACTCCTTCATGTAAATTAGGTTGCCTAAGTAAATGTTTCCTTTTGCCCTTTGACAGAACCTATTTGACTGAGCACGTACCCAGGATTTTGCAAACGGAAGGTAAAATTTTGAAGTGGCATGGTTGGGTCGGTTGCCCAAGCACGGCAAGAAAATTTTGAGGTTTTACATTCATTAAGCAAATGGAGGAGTGAGAACGCCTGAGGGGATTGAGGGGACGTAAGCCAAAAGTCCGATTTTTAACTAAAATCAAGGTTTTAGCTTATTCTTCGTTAAAATAGGCAAAATTAGGGTTTTGAGCTCATTAACACCTACTTACTGTATCTAGGCATACTTTTACTAATACATGTAATGTAACAGGCGGACCGCCGAAGGGGGAGGGGCGTTGGGGGTCTGGCGTCAGCCGAGGGGGTCTGAGGCCCAATTCTAGGGAGGAGTTGGGCACTAAAAACGATCATAAATCTCAAAAACTTGCAAATTTTCGGTTAAAAATCGTCAAAAATCGCTAATTTTGGCTGAAATACAACTGAAAACTGTTGTTTTACAGACGATTTTGGCAGTTTTTGTGTCTGAAATTGCAAAAAATCGCAAAAAATTGCTCAAAAAATTGCTTGCCAGCAAATCGGAGGGGGCGCAAAAATTGTCTCGGGGGTCCATCCGGGGGGCTTTGGCCTAACTCGGGTGGGGGCAGAGCCCCCAGACCTCCCGTTACATGTATGCATTTACATGGGCTAGCATTTCGGCTGAGGGGGGTAGAATTTTCAATTCCTGAGGGGGGTAGGAGCGCCTGAGAGGGGCTCAGGGCGTGGTAAGCCAAAAAGTCCGATTTTTTGCTGAAATCAAGGGTTTTTGCTTATTTTTCATTAAAATAAGCCAAAATAAGCTATTCTGAGCTCATTGACACCTAATCCAGGCATATTTTTATCATAATTTTCTATACAAAATTCTTCTAAAAATACCTGAGGGGGGGGTAGCGGCCGGCTGAAGGAGGTAGGTCAGAGCCTGAGGGGGGCCAACCCCCCCTCAGCCCCCCTTTTTCCCAAGTCTGTGCATTTACAATACTTTTCTATGCACCATTCTTCCAAAGAATTCCTGAGGGGGTAGCGGCAGCTTGTGGAGTAGGTCAAAGCCTGAGGGAGGTCAACCCCCAGCCCGTCTTTGCCCACGTCTGTGAACAAGTCACTGTTTAGCTAGTTTAGTTTATTCTTCAGATGGCCAATCAATCGGCATCGGCCGACCAGCCCTGGTTCTCCATCTTCCTTCTAACCCTAGTCATTGTGCTACTGCAGTCACTGTTTGGCATAATCGGCAACGTGTTGCTGATTGTGGCGTTGAGACGAGCCCACACCATCCACAACAACGTGCGCTGGCTGCTGGCTAACACCAGCATAGCAGCTGTGTTGCTGTCAGTGCACGGCACTGTCTGGTCGATAAAGAACCTGGCCTACTCCAGTCAACTCTGGACCTACCAACTCTCGGCACAGACCTGCGCTCTGCAGGCAAGATTTTGCTTTCTTCCATACATCATAGCGTGCTAACTACTGTTGTTTAATAAGAAAATGCGATATGCGTATACGCACCCAAAAATAAATGCCAATTGTTTCGTATTGTGTATTTCACTGTACTGAATTGAGACCTGGAAACAACACTATTACAATATTCAATATTCGACTTTGGTTAAAAAACGAGAAAAATTAGGATGAATATGTTGGTTGACAAGCCGAATTTCTTGTATTAAATAGCGAGAGCTTTGGTGTCAAAGAAATAGCCTAGCCAAAACACACGTAAAACTGTATTAAGGCTTTTCAGACTCTAAAAAGTACAGTAAATACGCATACGTAAAAATACTCAAATGCCATCAGATATGCATAGGCGTATTGCGTATCCACTGGAGGAGGTGGGGGGTCGTGCGTCTGACCCAATATTCTAGGGACGGGGGCTTGGGTACTAAAAACGCTTGAAAATCGCAAAACATCGCTAACTTAGGCCCAAATATAGCTAAAAGGTACTGTTTTACAGGCGATTTTAGTGTCTGAAATTTAGTGATGTAAAAAATTAATTTAATTGTAATTGAAATTCACATAATTATCCCGTTTTTAATTTCAATTCAATTAATTAAATGTAATTGAAATTCAAAAGTAGGGCCATAATATAATTGTAATATAATTGTATTTCCTGTGGTGAATGTAAGGAAATGCATAAGTATCAGAGGCGCTATGACTTTAAACAAAAACTTATTTTGGTTTTGTCACCTATTTTAGACTGACTTCATTATATTTTGTAATATTTTACTTTCAGGTTTCATTTCATAGTTCATAAAAGTTAAAACAGTGATTAAAGTTGTACGGTCGGTTTACACTTCCCTTTTCGGCGAAGGTAGCAAGACATGTTGGTCAAAATGATAAGAACCTTTAGATTGTGTGTGTACCATACATGTACTAGGGGGGTTACCACCCTGGCTGAAAAGGCCAAACCCCCCTCACCACCCCCCGAGAGAGGTTGAGGGACCCCCCGAGCCAAAAATACTAGTACTAGTAGTGGCTCCAGTACTAACAAACTGGCTGAGAAATCACTAATTTTCAGCCTAAAATTCGCTTCAAAAGCCTTTGGAAACCGAATTTGGTGTTGCCACTGCTGATATTTAAGAGAAATCGGTGTTTTTGGAAGCCCTTTTTGTTATTTTTTGCTTTGTTTTTAGCTCTAAAACGCTATTTGGCAGCTTAAAATAGTGATTTTTAGCGTCCTTACTGAAAAAAACGTGCTAAAAATGCATTTCCAGGCGTTTTGGAGCTTTTTAAATTTGGGACCCCCCTCTGGGCGAAACCCCCAGCCCACTCGACCCCCACCCCCCTCCTCCCAGGTCGGCCTGGAGCTGTTACATGTATGGTGTGTACTGAGTCTAAATACGGTCGGGGGTCGCTGGAGGGTTTGCCATTCTAGCTAGGGTAATCTCAAATCCTCTTTTACATACTCAATAGATCACTGACCTGATCGGCAGAGGCTCTTGATGATAATAACTGCAGTGACCGTTATAGGAGATGGTGGGCATAGCAGGTCTGATCGCATGTCTCTACTCGGTGGTGTGCATCGGCTGCGAGCGTTTGTGGGCGGTCCAAATGCACTTCTACAACGACAACAACGGGCGCCTCGGCCAACTGCTCTGCCTGGCTCTCTGGCTTTCCGTGGCCGTTGTGTGTGCGGTGACTGCGTTGGCCGCCCCAGACATGCCGCCGGTCTATTACTGCATAGCGCAGTTTGTAGTGGTTCCTTGGATGATCTATATAGTGATCTGTTCTACGCTTCTGGGCGACTTTCTAGTGCTAATTCTCTATCTGCTACTGCTGCGCTACAGCAGAAACACCTTGGCTGTACTGGCCGTTAACCAAGCGCACAGTACGCTTCGTGCCCGCTACCAAATCCGCAGAAACCTCGAGTTGACCACCATGCTGCTGCCTTCGGTCCGGTTGCATGCGCTGGTCAATTTTTCTGTCCTACCCCTGGTCTTCTACACGTCGACGCAACGCAGCGAGAAAGAAATGACCATTCTGGTGGTGGTCAATAGTAGGTTGGCGATGATTCTGCTGCATTCTACGCTTCATCCTGTGATCTGTTTTCGCACTTCCGGACTCTACAAAAGTCTGAAGAGCTGTATGAAGAAGAGTCTTTGTTCTTGGAACGATGAGCCGATTCGGTCGCCGAGAACTCCGGTTGTCGATGACCACCATATGACCTTTGAACAACACCAACGGATCCTACTGCAGACCTGGAGTGGCGACTTGGCCAAGAAAGGCAAAACGTCCGCCTGCAGAGTTTAGCTTCAACTGTCTAGGCCCCCTCAGACCCCTTGAACCCCCAGGATACCCCAGAACCACACAAAATAGTGGTTACACCAGTGTTCCCCAGCCAGCAGGGGTTGTGAACGAAAATTAAAACAGCAACATTGATTACTAAACGCGTGATACGCACGTAAATTAATTTCTGTAACGATGTAATAACTAGGATTTTGGTCTTGCTATAATGAATTTCCGTGTGTTAAATTGAGCAAAATCGTGCATAACAGACATTTAATAGACATGCAAGCGTTTAAAAGAGCTGCGAGCTACAGTATACGTACAATTGCTACAATGGTACAACAGGTGTGAATCACAGAACAGAACAGAACAGAACTGAACTGAGCTGAACAGAACAGAACAGAACAGAACAGAACAGAACAGAACAGAACAGAACAGAACAGAACAGAACAGAACAGAACAGAACAGAACAGAACAGAACAGAACAGAACAGAACAGAACAGAACAGAACAGAACAGAACAGAGCTGAACAGAACAGAACAGAACAGAACAGAACAGAACAGAACAGAACAGAACAGAACAGAACAGAACAGAACAGAACTGAGCAGAACAGAACTGAGCAGAACAGAACTGAGCTGAGCTGAGCTGAGCTGAGCTGAGCTGAGCTGAGCTGAGCTGAGCTGAGCTGAACTGAACTGAACTGAACTGAACTGAACTGAACTGAACTGAGCTGAACTGAACTGAACTGAACTGAACTGAACTGAGCTGAGCTGAGCTGAGCTGAGCTGAACTGAACTGAGCTGAGCTGAGCTGAACTGAACTGAACTGAACTGAACTGAACTGAACTGAACTGAACTGAACTGAACTGAACTGAACTGAACTGAGCTGAACTGAGCTGAACTGAGCTGAACTGAGCTGAGCTGAGCTGAACTGAACTGAACAGAACAGAAGAGATATCGATAGATTTGCACACATAAACAAGGTTTGAACCTCACCATGACAGACAAATATGACCGATCATGCATGGTATGGTACATGTATCATGCATCGCTCCTATGTACTCATACTTTGATTGTACCTGTTATTGGATTATAATACCGCTCAATTTAAAATTCATACCACATGGTAGGGTAGGGCCGGTACCATATAAGGCACCAACGCTTTAGGGTACAGGTCCTGGCACCCATGGTCATGGGTAGGGTACTTCCGAACCATATATGAATGAGTGAGTGAATGACTGCTTTTTGTTTAGTCTAAACAGTGACGCCTGTGCAAACAAAGCCCTTTCCTGCAACGGCTTATCAAAGCATGTCAAGCTGACTACGGCCTAACCTATAGAAGCCGTATAGACACGGACTAATAGACTATAAAGGCCGTCTGCAAAGAAATCGTATGCACATGCGGTTATTTATAGACTTCTTTGTATACGGCTTTTTAGATCGGTGGTGAATATCACGTCCTTCTAAATCTTAAAGAGAATGACAGTCTATTTTTTATAAAACCCTACTTTTGAATTAATGCAACCGAAACTGGTCTGCCGGCCCAAATTTTGTCTACTCGCTCCATGCCAGAGATGCGTTGTTGTGCCGTCATCGCCATTGGTTTTGCAGTATTTGTAGCGGCTGTGTTAGGGGGGTTGTCTGCCTATGTTGTCTACTCAGTTGTTTCGCACAAAAAGGATGCCTCCAAAGATTGCTTCACCTCGGCCAGAACTGTCAGCAGTCTGATGGTTTGTCTGTCTAAATACTTCTACCCGAAGAATAGTCTTACTTTGGAAGAATGGAAGCTTATGTTGCCGACTGCGCAACAGAGAATCGCTTACACAATGGTAGGTATGGACTACTGTTGGCAAGTCCGACTTGAACCTGGACTTATTAATAGGTTTTTAACCTGAAATCTGTGGACTTGAACCTGAACCTGAACCTATTTTATTTCAGCCGGACTTGAACCTGTTTCGTTTTACTGGACTCACTCAATAGGTTCAAAATTTGAGTGAAAATTTAGGCAAAATTTGTCAAATTTTCGGTTGGATTGCACAACATTTTCATGATGTCTTGTTTTTACACCGATTTTTCAAACTGAATATGCGAGAAAACGAACCTATTGCCCCATAAAATATGGTTTTCGTCTTTCATTACTAGTAGACAGGCTTAAATAGCTCAGAAAAGTTGCGAGCAGTGCAAAATTTCAACAATTCTTGAAATTATCAGTGGACTTGAACCTGAACCTATTGTCCAGGTTTTTTAGATGGTGGACTTGAACCTGGACTTGAACCTGAAATTTCGATGTTGGACTTGACTTGAACCTGAACTTATTTTTTTAACCCCGGACTTTCCAACACTAGTATGGACTAAGAAATTGACAAGTTGTTTGTTTCTTTATTCCATTGTTCATTTGTTTCTTTATTCCATTGTTTGTTTGTTTGTTTGTTTGTTTGTTTGTTTGTTTGTTTGTTTGTTTGTTTGTTTGTTTGTTTGTTTGTTTGTTTGTTTGTTTGTTTGTTTGTTTGTTTGTTTGTTTGTTTGTTTGTTTGTTTGTTTGTTTGTTTGTTTGTTTGTTTGTTTGTTTGTTTGTGCATTTTCTCCTGTACAATCTATGTGTTGTTGGGAAGTAAAATTTACTTACTTATTTACTAATTAAAGGTCTACGTTTCAGGTGATAAAAAAATTGCTTTCATCTGACAACAACTGCTCACTGATTGAGCTGCCATCCAGCATTAAAAACGACATCCAAATAAGGATCTTCCAGGTCTGGTTTTAACTACAATCTGCTAGAATCAACTAGGAAGACGTACCAAGAAACAGAGGAATTTACTGGTGAGGTAATGCTGATTTAATTAACTGTTGCCTGTTCTTCTAGGAAAAGTTCTGCGTTTTGTTGAACAAGAAAATCGATCCAAACAATGGTCACTTTCGATCTGGATGGGCAGTTGTTATAGTGCCATTAGAGCGAAAAAATCGTCTCCGCATGCTACATCATTCCGCTCCTCATATTACCTTTGACTTCAATACTGGCAATCAGTCAGCAGAAGTGTTTGAAAACTCTCAATCCTACTCACTAGTCGTTTCTGCAGTTAGCAGAGATGCAGTAATGTATGCAGTTTTTCTCTCTAGATGAAAACATAGTACATAGTACATATGTAGCAACAGATTTCAGGGAATCTCACAGCACCTGTCAGCCTCATTACTACCCCACAGATGGTGCACATGACACAGACACTGTCTTTCATTCAGCTTTGCAGGCCACCTTAGAATGGCAGTTGAGTAGCCATTCAGGTTGTCCCCATTCTACCTGTGCATTCATCCAATGGCACGGCAAAAGGAGTTGTCCTGAGGACATTGTCTTTTTGTCTGCCGGAGCCAAAAACTCCTCACTTTACAGTCAACAGAACATTCCAGTTGTGAAAGTCAGATTTTCCGCTTTGCGCAACGTATTGTTATGATTTTTTTCGGTTTAGTTAAAGAATGCCATTCGTGCTGAGTGGCGATCGATGGGCATTTCTTACACTGTCAATTCGCCTCTGGAAAGTCGATGCAAATTGGTGGCCAGAGCCAATGTTTTTGGCCGATTGGTTAACGACCCTGCCACTGCAAAGAATCCTTGCACTATCTACGCTAAGGTGCATTTTGCTTTCTTTTATCCACCCACCCACCCAGACGCTAAAGGTCATTCAGAATACACCCGGTTTTTGTTTAGTGCAAAAATTTTCGATTCTCTTAGATTCGTTCTCTCTAGCTACCGTACTTGATGTAGTCTTCTGGGTTTCAACACGAAAACAACGTGTACTACGGTAGCCAAGTTGCAAAATTGGAAAGTGCTGTTTTACGCTGCTGTTTTTCGTTACGGAATAGAAAAAGTAAACTAAATATTGCAGCGCAGTATAATGGTTCTGAAATATATACGTAGCAATGCAATACATGCATTTCACTGTTTTTCGTTGATTGCTCTTCACTGCAGTTCGCCTATCTTCAAAAACTTGACTATTTAGTCCAGCAGCTACAGCGAGTGATGCAAAACGATTCATGTGGCGTAGTGACGCTGCTGTTTTTCGCTAAAAAAGTAGGCTCAAACAGTTTTTCTAAGAAAATATTGGTTGTAGGACACTGCCCCCATTAGCGAAATCCTATCCATCCAATTAACATAGATTAACCCAAAAAGTTAGTCTAACTTCATCCTCTGCCGAATCCCCAAGCTATTTTGCAGCCTAAAACCTGACCATAGTGCTAAAGGCAAACTGTTAGTTCCAAATCGGTAGGGGTTAGTGTCGCTGTATCAAAATCGGAGCGGAGCGTCTGTGCGTCATGCACAAGTGAAACGCACGCCGCTTCCTTCGCAATTCTACAGGGAAACCTAGCTTAGCCTGTACAGGCTATAGCAATAAGACTGCATTATTGTTCGGTTGGCTGAGAAATCCAATATTGGTTATAATGAAGTGTTTTCAGGCCATGACTGGCAGATTCGTTCACGTGGAACAGTCATATCCCTCCAGAGATCCCAGCCAATATGTAGCTTGGTCGGCAGCTGTGACGTCTGCCTTCAATCCATGATTAGCAAATTTTAATCAACCTTCTACTTATCTACACGTACTTCTCAGCTATCTACTGTACATCACAGCAAAATATGGATCATCAAGAAGAGAAGAGAAGCTAAAATGAGACAGGTCTTCAGGGCTATACTGTTACCAGAGATAAAAAAATGACAAAATAATGCATCTAGTTTTAAACCACGATACCATGGTATAAACAGCCTTTGCAACACAACAATGGAGCGCACAATGCGTGAAGTTCTGGAAGATTTTTGATTGATTTCTTTATCTGTCTTAGCCAAAAAGTATTCTTTCTAACACACTCTGATCTCAATTGCGAAGAATCAATAATTAATTATTTCTTCTGTTGACTTTGTCTTTATAGGTGCTGTGTTGCATAGACATAGGCTCTTCAAACTGCTGGACAAAATAAACATAAAACTTTACAGCTGATAATTCCCAAATAAAGCCATTTCGCAAATATTGGTTGTAATTATAACGAAAAGAAACGGTGCAATTTTTAACATGTTACAGTATCTAAAATACCCACTTTCATATATTCTTTAATCTCTCAGGATTGTATCAAATCTAGTGCGCTAAACTTAAACATTTGGCACATGCAGCAAAAAGCATACATGTAACAGGGGAATCTGGGGTTCTGCCCCCACCCAACTTAAGCTGGTTTATACTTGCCACATCTAAGCACTGGTCATTTTAAATGGGGCTGCTAGGTAAGATGCGACGAAAAAAGTGTGAACGCGCGCTTTCCAACTGTTGGTCGCAGCCGGCAGCGAAGACGGCTGCTTAGCAGAGAGTTAACTCGCTGCTAACATACGAAAATGGATGAGGCCGCTTCTCAGTGATTCTTAATAGTTTTTGCCTGGCTTTTTCATTTAGGGGCCGTCCATTAACGTTCAGAGAGGGGGGTGGGGGTGGTCGGTTGAACATCGGAAAACGTCGCAGGGGGGTGGGGGTTGGTGTCGAAAACCTCGACGTTTTTAGGTGCCTATGAAGCTTTTCTCCGCAACTATGTTGCAAGGAAAACTCAACCCAGTTCATGTTTCCAACCGCCAAAATAGTAGTTCACTGTCAAAAAGTTAATTTTTTCACAGCTTCTGTAGTGTCTTTTCGATTTTATTGAAGCTTTTCTAATGTCGGACAAAGTACCAAATTTTGTCAGGTGGGGTCAGTCAAAAACGTTGTAGTTTTTAGGGGTTGTTCTTGAAACATCGAAATACGTCGGGAGGGGGTGGGGGTCGAAAATTTTGAATTTTTGAACGTCGTAGTTTATGGACGGCCCCTTATCTGAAAGCAGACGCAGTGACATTTTTTGCAATACTTTTTTTGTTGTGTAACAAACTACTTGTATTGTGTTGTCAATAAACTCTGTTGTGTTCCTTGGCTACATAGCGACATTCACTGCGTAAACCGCTAACAAGGATTAGAAGTCCAAAGTCAAGGAACCGATTCGTCAGTCATGGACAGCAAACTACCGCCGTACGAAAACCTGAAAGGTGACGGATCCAACTGGGCAATGTGGCGGACTTTCACGAAAGACTTTTTCCTCGCTACGAAGTTGTGGCCTATCGTCTCTGGAGAAAAACTTCGCCCTGCTGCCGTCGGAGAGGATCAACAGACATGGGACGTTGATGCTGCCAAAGTCCGAAACGTGCTGAACTGCAAAATTGACTCTTCACTGTTTCACGTCTGGCACAGCATCACAATCGGAGAAAATCCTCGTCTGATGTGGACCGCCTTGACTACGTACTTTGACCGTCCAACTGTTGCGAACAAGATGGAGCTGCTCACTCAGTTCGTGAATTTGAAACAGGGACAAGGTCAGTCGATCGATGACTGGTTCAGCTCTGTTGCTGAACTTGTCGGACGCTTAGCAGACTGCGATCACCGAATCGATGACACTCTACGCTTGGCAATCACCATGAACGGACTGTTGCCGGAGTTTGCCATGACCGCGCAGATATATCGAGCCAAGGAGGATCTGTCAGTTGCCATGCTACACGAAGCGCTGCGTTCAGCTGAAGTTAAACTGCAACATGCGGAGACTGAGACTGTCATGTTGACGCGCCGCCTCGGTCAGTCTTCTGTTCGTAGCAATACCAGTCGTTTTCCCTGTTTCAACTGCAACGAAGTGGGACATTACTGGAATGAGTGTCCAAAGCCAAAAGACAAATCGAAAGCCCCATCGAAAATGTTTGCAAAGAAGAAGAAGTCAAAGTTTAAAGAATCCGCTAAAGCAGCCAAAGTCGCCGATAGCTCATCCGATGATGATGCCGGAGAAGGAGGTCACTTTCTGTATGCTGCCGACTGTGTCCTTGCCACTACCGACCTGCAACAGAAGTTTCTGCTTGACTCTGGAGCTACGAAACATGTTGTGCGTGACAGGGAGTTGTTCAGTGAGTATGTTGAATTTCTGAAACCGCATCCTGTAACACTCGCTGATAGCAAAACGCAAACCGCAGCAATCGGAATGGGCAGTGTAGGTGTGATTATGGTATGCAACGACAAACGCACTCGTGTCACTCTACGTAACACACTACACATACCCACTGCAACGACAAATCTGATCTCCATCCGCAAGGGTCAAAAGAATGGATTTGGATTCAGTCAACCGCATTTCGACAACAAGTGTCTGATTTATGCCACGAATGGAAAGCTGTGTGGAGTCGCCGTTGACCACGGGACTGGAGACTACCAGCTAGAAGGACATGCTGTCAAGCCGAAAACTCAGAAGATTTTGAAGTTGGCCGACCGATTTTGTGCCGCCATTGTTCCTGAGAACAAGTATGAATTGTGGCATCGTCGTTTAGGTCACGTTGGAGAAGACCGTCTGAAGAAGTTAGTGAACAAGAAAATGGTCAGAGGACTGGATTTTTCAGTACCAGCAGCCGCTCAACTACCGACCTGTGAGGGATGCATTTTTGCAAAAGCGAAGCGTGGACCGCATCCTCGCATTGGTGACGTCACTGCCAGAAAGCCATTTGAACTGGTTCTGTCAGATGTTGGTGTGGTGCAAGTGAAATCCTACTCTGGCTCGAAGTACTATGTCACGTTCACTGACGACTACTCTCGTTTCTCCTGGATATATACCTTGAGGCACAAGTCTGAAGTTTTCGACAAATTCAAGGAATGGTACAGCCTGGTTGTGCGACAATTCGACGCCAATCTAAAGAAATTTCGCAGTGACAATGGTGGAGAATACACATCCGCTGAATTCGAACGTTTTGTGAAGAAAGCAGGCATCGAGCACCAGGTCACACCACCGTACACACCGCAGTGTAATGGCATAGCCGAACGGCTCAACCGAACGCTTGGAAATATGGTCACGTCGATGCGTTACCTAGCCAACAAGCCGCCACCCTACTGGTCTGAAGCCATTCATGCTGCAGTACATATCAAGAACAGACTTCCAACAAAGTATGGAGATGGAACTAAGACGCCATATGAGCGACTAACTGGCAAGGTCCCAAGTGTCAGTCACCTACGTGTGTGGGGTTGTGACGCGTATGCTCTAAAAGCTCCTATGGACCAGCAGAAGTTCTCTCCGAAGGCGACCAAGTATGTCTTTGTTGGATACGGCATTGATTCTCCTGGATACCGTCTGTATGACCCAGACAAAAAGAAAGTCAAAACACTGAAGGACGTTGTCTTTGCCGAAGATCACTTCACTCTGCACCGTGAACGTGTATCGGAGGGTGATGATGTCATCGTTGGCACTCCTGCGGAAGAACATCAACTACAACCACCACCTCCAGTTGAAGAAGAAGCGACGCAGCCGCCGCAGGAAGATGCTAGAGAAGCAAAGACCAAATATACGCTGCGACCTAGAGCTGCTTTGAGGAAGCCAAAACGTCTTGATGATGGCTGTGAAACCATGAGTGATACATATCTGGTTGATTCAATTGATGCTCTACATTTTTCGACAACTGACAAAATTCTTTTATGCCCTGATGGTCCAACCACTATTTTGCAGGACCCGGACCCCAAAACTCTGGAAGAAGCACTTGCTCGGCCGGATGCTGCTGAATGGAAGAAAGCTTGTGATCAAGAAGTACAGTCACTTATAAATATGGGGACTTGGAAACTGGTCGAACTGCCTCCCGGACGGAAAGCCATTGGTTCAAAATGGGTACTCAGACGCAAATACAATGCTGATGGCACACTTAACAAGTACAAGTCACGTGTCGTCGCCAAAGGATTTTCTCAAATCCCTGGGATAGACTATTTCGATACCTTTTCGCCAACACTTCGTCTCAACACTCTGCGATCAGTTCTTGCATTTGCTGTATCCAAGAATCTCCTTATTCATCAGATGGATGTTGAAACTGCGTTTCTGAATGGATATGTTGAAGATGGAATCGAAGTCTACATGGCTCAACCGCCTGGATACATCAAGGAAGGAGAAGAACACCTTGTGTGCAAATTGGTCAAGTCGATCTATGGTATCTGTCAAGCTGCTCGTATGTGGAATGTTGAACTCGTTAAGCATCTGAAGGATCTTGGGTTCACTCAGTGCGTCTCAGACTATTCTGTGTTTGTTCGCTTCAACCAATTTGCCATTGTGACTGTGTATGTTGACGATCTCACTCTCATTACTGAAACAGAAGCAGCAATGACCAAGCTGAAAATTGGACTGAGGACAGGTTTCAAGATGGTAGATATGGGTCAGATTCATCATCTACTTGGAATCAACATTATTAGACAGGAAGATGGATCTCTCACTCTGCTCCAAGACCGGTACATTGAACAGATGATACAAAAATTTGGAGTCACTGGAAATCGTATTTATGACACACCTGCCGATTCAAATGTAGTTCTGCGGCGAGAAGATTCAAAGCCGATTGATGAAGAAAGAAGGCGCAAGTATTTGCAGATCGTTGGCAGTCTTCTCTACTGTTCATTGGCCACTCGTCCAGACATCGCTAATGCTGTTACCAGCTGTGCCCGTTTCTCTTCTCAACCAACTGAAGCACACTGGACTGCCCTCTACCGAATTCTACAGTATCTCAAGGGAACGTCGACCTATGGATTGGTTTACCGGCAAGTATCATTTGATCTGTATGGATTCGCTGATGCAGCTCATGAACTCGACAAAGATGACTCAAAGTCATGGTCCGGCTATGCTTTCATGTTAGCAGATGGTCCGATTTCTTGGCAGTCCTCCAAACAAAAGACAGTTGCTCACTCGACAACAAACGCTGAATATATCGCACTTTCACAAGCAGGTCGTGAAGCTTTGTTTCTGCGACAGTTGTTCGAAGAATTGGGGCAAAAAGGTGTGCCGCCAGTGACTATCTATGAAGACAACTTGCCGACTATGCTTATGACCTATAATCCGATCCATCACGCTCGTCAGAAACATATTCGAATCTGCCATCATTTTCTGGGTGATGAAGTCAATGTACACAAGACCATTTCTCTGGAGCACCTCCCGTCAGAGGATATGGTAGCGGATTTGCTTACAAAACCTTTGCCCAAGAGCACTTTTTGCCGTTTGCGAGAGCAGTTGGGAGTTACTCACATTTCACTGCATCAGGGGGAGGAATGAAAGCAGACGCAGTGACATTTTTTGCAATACTTTTTTTGTTGTGTAACAAACTACTTGTATTGTGTTGTCAATAAACTCTGTTGTGTTCCTTGGCTACATAGCGACATTCACTGCGTAAACCGCTAACATTATCCACTTCGAGAAGACCGAAAAACCCAAATCTGGATCGTTTTCCGGAAAAACATGAGTTCCTTTTCCGGAACTGACACACGTGTGTCCGGTTTTTTCGAAGTGGTTATAGGCTATTTATAGGCAGGAGAATATTAGGCCAGACCGGCCCGGATTCGGATCCCCCCGAGACGATTTTTACCACCTGCGATTTTCTCGCAGCTAGTTTTTTTAGCAAATTTTTGCGATTTTTTTGCAATTTGAGACCGAAAATCGCCCCGAGTTTTGACGATCTTTTGCCGAAAATTGCGATTTTTGAACGTTTTTTAGTGCCCAACCCCCCTACCTAGAAGTTGGGTCAGACCCCCTGGCCTGCGCCAGAGCCCCAACCATCTCCCGCTATGGCCGGCAACCTGCTACATGTATAGCAAAAAGTAATGTTATCGTTTTGGGACACCCTGTAAAACGCTAACGAATAGTTTATATACATACTATATACAACAAGCTGCTCAGCAGTTTACAGTGTCCTGATTCAGGCTTTGATTTCGTTTCCAAAGTGCAGAAGTCGTCGCGTCTCAGTTCTGATCTCCCGATTGCACTGGTAGAGCATAAAGGGGCTGAGAAAGCTGTTCAACATGAACAGCATGCTAACTGCGTCGCCCCAGACGATGTAGAGTTGGTTGGAAGAGCTGTCCTCGTTGAGGACCAGCGAGCTGTAGAACTGCTCCAGCACAGTCAGTACGAAGCTCGGAGCCGTGCAGAGCAAGTAGCTCGTTACCAAGACGAAGATCGAAATTGTCGTGTGCTTGAGCAGACGCGCGTCCTCCTTCTCCTTTGTTGATTGCGCTGTTTGCAGTGTGCGACCACGCACTGTAATACCATGCAGTGCTGAAACAGAGGAGTCTTTTATAATGTTATGTTGCCTTCTGTGTTATCATGTACTCGCTCTCGCTCTCGCTCTCGCTCTCGCTCTCGCTCTCGCTCTCGCTCTCGCTCTCGCTCTCGCTCTCGCTCTCGCTCTCGCTCTCCTCTCCTCTCCTCTCCTCTCCTCTCCTCTCCTCTCCTCTCCTCTCCTCTCCTCTCCTCTCCTCTCCTCTCCTCTCCTCTCCTCTCCTCTCCTCTCCTCTCCTCTCCTCTCCTCTCCTCTCCTCTCCTCTCTCTCCCATCCTCTCCTCTCCTCTCCTCACCTCTCTCTCCCATCCTCTCCTCTCCTCTCCTCACCTGTTCAAATTCCACTCCTGTCAAGCACTTTCCCTCCCTGCCCTGTCCCATCCCATCCTCTCAGTCCTTACCACGTGCTTTCAACAGACTATCAGTCAGTCGTTCCACTCTCCTCCTCTCCCTAGCGTCCTTTATATTCTTGAGCATGGCTAAGTTGAGCGCGAGCAGCAGCACAAACGGTATGAAGACTCCCAGCGCATTGGCCACATAGAAGTCAACGATGCCATAGATTGGGTGGAAAGCCAAGGTGGTCGGGGCCACTTGCTTCGTGCCGAAGATGTCAGTGCAGTTGGGATAGTGCTGGATCGTGTACGCCCACCAAGTTGGACCCCTGAAAGCAGACTTCGTGCTTAGCGACGAGCCTCTCACTCAGTCCAAGCTTACCTTAGTCCGGCAGCAGCCACACAAGTGAGCGCAGAGATGAAGTACCTTGCAGTGTCGGCGCTGAGCCCCTTGGCCAGCCAAGCCCGCCAGCCGGTCTTGGAACTGGTGGCCAACCATTTCTCAAAGGTGGCCACAATATAGAGATAGGGCAGCACCAGCTCAACTATTCGGAAGAGCGTGAAAGCAAAGATGATTATCTTGAAATAGAGGTGGAAGATGGTGGCCACGCGTAGGTACAAGGCAATCGTGTCGAGACCATAGATGACGCAGAAGCCGAAACATATGCAAGTGTCACAGGCGGCCAGAATTGTCAGATAGAGATAGATGGTGGCACTGCCGTTCTTCTTCTCAGACATCTGCCGAATCAGCAGTCGCAGTCCGTTGTTGTGTGGCGAATGGGCCCCGGCTTGGGAAGTGTCGCTGTCCTGTTCAGCTAGCTTCCGATGAAGTGCTGCGGCCAGTTTCTTCTTTTTGTACATGAGCCGTGTTAGACGTAGAAAGACCACCGTCATCAGGATGTTCAGGCTGATACCACAAATGCCCACTACCGATCCTACCGAGGTTGCCACAAAGCGAACCACCCCATAGGGGTCGTAAGCTGCGCACAGGGTTTGATTGGGCTCCATTGCACCAGTGAAGGGAGCGCTTATTGGCTATAGAGCAACCGTTTATGACTTGTTTTCAGCAAATAAAAGGCTTTTGGACCTAGGCTAATTAATCAAACGCTTCCCAACAGACGAAGCCAATTGACTTCTCATTTCTTGAAGTCTGCAGAAGAGTATGTCTAGGCAAAAAAATGTAGCTCACCTCTAGACAGAGAGGGCGGTGAGGTCTGATGAGTAGCCGAAGAATTAATAAGAACTGTGCTTCTCTGTCAGCTTGGATGTCGAATTAATCAAACAAGGATTCAGGGCCCACGCTGGTTAATAGGCAAAATGAAGATTAGAAATGGCTCGGTGAACAAAAAGAGAAAATTCTATAAGGTGGCAGAATAGGACTGCACAATTCTAACGCAAACAACAGAGTGAGTGAGGTTATAAAATTGCACAGCACTGATATAGCCAGCATTAAGCGCTAAACGATTGACTCAGCCTATAGAATTGGAGTAAAAAACGTCTCTATTATTGATCACCTGCTCTCCTTGGTAAAATTTATAAGCTTCAGTTGAACGAATTCTAGTCGATAACAATGTCGGGTCGCTAAATGTTTTAAACTTGAGAAACAAGCTCCGGAGTTGTAACAGAACTTTTCGCCAGAGAGCAAGTTCTAGAATAACAAAAAACAGCAAGATAAATTCTGCATTGTCCAGAATCGATAGCCAAACCGAGCACCTCTTGTCTAAGCGAAATAGAAATCTTCTTGATCCCTGCGGCCTCAGCAAACGCAATCAGAGCGTGGCCATTGGCGCCAATTTCAAGTGAGCCCAGCAGAATTTTCCGCTTCCCCGCAATACTTTCTCCTAAATGAGACAACAACAGAGCCTTATACTTCGCTACACATTAGAAGCGCATAAGAGGGATTAGCAGAACGCAATAGCACAATCTTTCTTCCCTTCTCTTCTTCATTCTTCAAGTCACCATTCAGGTAAGCTTCGTTGACCAGGCCAACGTTTGACTTTGTTGCTGATTTGGGCAGTTGAATGACCCGAAACAGCTTCTTCACTTCTTCCCTTATATCTTCGTTCCAAGTGTACAGAACGAAAACGCTGCCGAAGCTGTTTATCATGAACAGAGCGCTGACTGTGTCCGACCAGGTGATGTAAAAGGATTTTGAAGAACTATCGGCGTTTAGGAGAATTTGATCGTAGAATTGTTCGAAGATGGTCAACAGAAAACTGGGAGCGGTGCAAAGCAGATAGCCGCAAACCAGAACCCAAATCGAAATGCTGGTCAGCTTGGCGTCGGCCAATCGACGAGCCTCTTTTCGAGCAAAAGATGATTCTGCTACGTGCTTTGTCATGGCTGGAAAGGCACTTATATTAGACCGGCACATGAACAGGCCCATCGCATACATGTACGTAGCTGGGTTTTCGGCTGGGGAGGGGTTCTTCATGTCCAAAACAAGGTTTCAGCACTATGTCCAAAGTGGGTTTCATTCAGCACCTTTTTGGTGAACACAACTGGGTTACAGCGACCTTTTTTGGGGCTCAAAAAGGGTTTTGTAGACTAAAAATCCTGCTGAACTGCAAAAATGCCCTTTTAAACCCTATTTCTGCTTTAAAACGTACAAAACCCTATTTCATCCGATAAAGTAGAGCTAAAATGCTGTTGTGAAACCCTGTTTAGAGAATTTCAAACCCTAACTACATTGTACGATTTCGAAACCGTCTTTAGGGCCTCTGAAACCCTAACTTTGGATTTCAGGAAAGGAACTCAAATTAGGGTTCAGGATACCTAGTACTTAGGGCTCCAGAAACCGAAATTGGGATTTCGGAACCATATTTAAGGATTCAGAAACCTTAATAGGGTTCCGGGCTCGAACTCTAATTAGGGTTTCTGAGACCCAAATTTGGGCTCTTTGAAACCCTGAATAAGGTTTATAAAGTGTAGAAACCCTGTTTAGTCTTTCTGAAATCCTAATTTATGATTGAAAACAGTCTTGAAACCTAAGTATCTTATCTTGGTCGTTTCGTTAGTTTGTGCTTGGGCGCCGTAAACTTTTATACTTTTCAACCTAAAATAGGGTTTCAAGGTTCCAGAAACCCTCCTCCGAATCCGGCTGGAGGTTTCCCGAAAATTGGGCTTGGGGTCTAACCCCCCCAAAACCACCTAACTATATGTTGACCTATCAAACAACCAGGGGACCAGCGGACAAAGGTCTGGCATGTGGAAGGGCTTCTACGAGCGACTGCCGTCCTGTTTCATGTCTTACATTGAATAAACTTTTATAAACAAATAAACAAATCCCGTCCATGACCGACCGACCGACCGACCGACCGACCGACCGACCGACCGACCGACCGACCGACCGACCGACCGACCGACCGACCGACCGACCGACCGACCGACCGACAGACCGACCCACCGACCGAGCGAGCGACAGACAGACCGACCGACCGACCGACCGACCGACCGACCGACCGACCGACCGACCGACCGACAGACCGACCGACCGACCGACCGACCGACCGACCGACCGACCGACCGACCGACCGACCGACCGACCGACCGACCGACCGACCGACCGACCGACCGACCGACCGACCGACCGACCGACCGACCGACCGACCGACCGACCGACCGACCGACCCATAGAACCACCCATCCACTGACTGACAAAGCAACCGACTGACCGAAGGACAATCTTACATACGTACATTTTGTGCCAGCCAACGTCATAGACATACTAACAATTCTTGTAGCCGAATGGGTGAGTCGACGCTTAGCCTTTCCAGCATGAATATTGCGGAGAATAGCCAAATTGAGCGTCAACAAAGTGGTGAACGGAATGAAAGTGCCCAGAGCGTTTACAACATAGAAGTCACAGAAGGTATAGATCTCGTTGAAAAATAGTGCCGTTGGTTGCAACTCAAGCGTGCCATAGAAATCTGTGCAGTTCGGATACTGGCGCACTCTGTAGGCTAAGATGGTAGGAAATCTAAAAGAACCAGTTGTTTGGGGATTGCGTCTTTTGAGACCAAAATTAGTACCTCATAACAGCGGCTGTACTCAGCACACCGGAACACAAGATCACCCTCGCTCTATTCGAACTTAGCGCCGCAGCAATCCTAGCCGTTCTGCGTCCGCCACAACTTGCCAGCCACTTCTCGAAAGTAGCCGCCAAGAACAAATACGGAATGGCCAATTCTGCCACACGGTTGAGCGTGAAGCAGAGCAGTGCTGCCTTGAAATAAACAGTAAAAATAAGCTTCAATTTCAAATAGAGAGCAAGCCCGTCCAGACCGAACACCACTAAATAGTTGAAGCAGACTACTGTGTCGAAGACAGCCAACATAGTCAAATAGAGATAGTCAGTGGCTCGCTTTTTTACAGTTACCAGGCACCGTTCCGAGTCCAGATCGACACACCGGTTGTGTACACTGTTGATGTAACTATGCAAATTCTTGTCTTGAGAGAAGACCGACATTCGTTTACGCGCTACGAAAGAAACGTTTCCTTTCTGACCTGAACCGGCCATACGGTGGCCCAGACGAACGAGCGCAGTTGTTAGAGTTATGTTGGCCAGAATTCCGAGTAGGCTGATTGCACTGGCTAACATGATCAGTGAAAAGCGAACTGCACTGTACTGGTCGTAGAATCCACATTCGGATTGGTTGAGTGGTGGGAACATGGTTGGTTGGGCAGTAGACAAGGAACTAAGGTCCAAACTGTCGTGACCAGACGCAGCTCACGAAGCTGGTTTTTAGCACTGAGGCGAGACTTGGAAAATTAGTTCAGGGGTGGCTAATGATTTTTTCTCCAATTGGTCTGGTCGACAGTTCATTGAAAGCTTTCGCTTGGTCAAATCTTTGCATAAGAATCACGCAGCAGTGTGTGTAATTTATAGACTTTCAGCGCTAATTCGTTTTGTCACCAAGCGCACCTTTGGACAAATGAGAAGTTTTAGCAGAAGAAAAGCTGCAGTATTGAATTTGGAGCACCAAACCAAGCTGAGAAAACTAATCAAAGGGAAGGCAATAGAAATTGAGCTTCTCCCGCTGTTTTACAGGCAGCTGCGGTCGATAATGTCGGATTAAGAATTGGCGCACTATGGTAGAGCATAGCATAAAATTCGCTACCAGAACAGATGATATCTTTTAGCCGAGGAGGCAGGTATATAACTCGTCCCACAAAGCAAAACACGAAACACAAACAAAGATTATGTCATCAACCGAAATCACCGAAAGCAAACGCAAAATCGACCTCTCAGGGCAGGAACTTCTTGAAGTTGGCCATGAAGCGCAGTGGATCGCGAACCCACGAATTCTGAGGCATTTCACCAACGCCTGACTTTTCCACTTTTTGCATATTTCGCATCATGTGCAGTCTGGCCTTCCCGGAAGCCGACAGCTCGTAGTGGAACATCACGTGCTCCCAGAACGCATTCTTCAAATCTTCCTCCATGCCCAGTGTACTGGTGACGTTTTCGTCGAAAATGGGCGTGTCTTCGGTCATCTGAGCGGCCAGACCTTGCACCACCTCACACAGTAGACGGTCGGTCTGGAGCGTGCGGTACTCTAGAATTTTTTCATTTATTTTCGGTTTTTCATTGTTTTACGAATTTTTGCAAAATATCTATCTTTTTTTCAATTTTGCCGATTTTGCAACTTTTTCACATTTCCTACTTTCGTTGACTTCTACCTACCCTTTTTAGCCATTTATGCATGACAGGTGATTCGCCAAAGATAGGAAGGGCCTGGTGGGTGGAGACATTTTGGGTCAAAAATCGCTGAAAATGACTGTTTGCACTCAAAACAGCTGAGGAACGACATATTATAGTGTTTAAACAGTATAAAATATAGCAAGAAGTAGCCAAAACCCATAGAAAAACGCAGGTGGTTGGTTGACAAATAGTCTTAAGGGCTAAGCCACAACCCCCAAATCCCCTGTAGCCTAGCGCCTTTTTACCTATTTGTTTATTTTCACAAATCACTTCCATTATTAGGTAGCGTTTTCAAAAATCATTGGATGTTTTCTGTTTTATCGGGCTTCGGACGCAAGTAGATTTTTTGTGATTCAATCAAATTCTATACAATATTTCTTGCCAACCTTTCGGACAAAGTTTGTGCCAGGTGATCAGATTTTTGGGCATGATTCGCAGCTCAGCGGGAGTCATCGCCTTCTCTTGTTCCTTCTGCTCCATCCTGTTCTCGTTCTACGTAACCATCAAAGTGAACGTACATACAGCTCAGGCGGTTAGACAGAAACCTGACAACTTAGTAAACCGGCAGGCGAGCAAATAATTGCCTTATCTAGTAGGTGCGCGTTCTCTAGCAAAATGCAAGGTCACCTATGTCACCCTGACCAATTCTAAAGCTTATCTTGTTTTGTAAAATTTCCTACTGATAATGTCTGGGAGCGGGCATTTTGCTGAAAGTGGCACCGATTTTACAAATATTTTTGCGACGGATACGTACAAACTAGGATGCCTTTAATAAACAAGTAGAACGGCGAGCCGAAATAAATGGACAAACCATGCTAGGCAGCCATATTGTGTGGAAGAGTCGTAAATTTTATTCATGCATACCAAATTTAGCCGCCAGGTGTTATGGCCTTTTTGACCATATCTAATAACATTTGCTTGTCAAATTCCACATCGGATGAAATCCGCATAGCACGCGAATATAGTAGCACATCGGAATTACTGAGAGTAACTCCAGGAAGTCCAGGAATCGGCATTCCGTGACCCATCAGGGATGTGGCTCTCCGCTCTAATTCTCCTTTAACCAAGCCCGATAAATCTTCCACCACATAGTTATCCACTTCTTCTATTGCCGAATCGATCAGTCGCATTCGGAAGCGCTCAAACTTCAAGTCGGCAGACAAGTACCGATTCTCTCTCACATTCACTTTACTGTCGGCTTTGAAGTCGAGAAAAACGCGCAGGATCGGGTCGAGCGACCGTTTCCTGGGATTGCGCACTAGTAGAAAAACCGGGCCTTTCCCTTCCATCTTTATGGTTCCTCCATTTTGTTGATAGAAAATCATGGAAGGGGCTCGCTCCATCGTGATGTAGAGTTCAGTTTGTTGGTTGGGAAAGGCTTTGGTGAGACCAGGAATCAAATCTCCCAGACAATAGGGCCGTGATTCCGGGTCGCAAGTGGTCTTGAAAAACTTGCCCAGACCCGGAGTTTCCGGAGTGAGTCGGAAGTTTAGCAAGTCGTTCTTGTAGGCGTTATACAGTAGCGAGTTGGGTAGGTAGTCAGAAATGTAGATCGAGAACATTTTCTTCGTTTTTTCTTTGTGATGAACGTAAATGAACGGCGAGCCAAATGGAGTTTTACTCTGACCTTTCCAGGAAACTTCACCCACATGGGGAGACTCCATGTAGCCAGCGGTCATATAAGGGTCGTCCATTAATTGGTAGTCCACAACCAGATTGTGCCAGCCAGGTACCATCATGTCCATTGATTTCTTTTCCTGCGCACTAAGACCCATATCTCGTAGCGACAACTTAAATGGCAAGTTAGCCAGTTGACCGTTGAGGTTTTTGTCCACAAATTTGGTAGCCATCGGACACAAACCGTTGACCAGGCTGGGTCTAAATCCATTGATTGCTTGAGCCTTGATCTGCGGGTTCGTATTGATTGCCTGCCCTGCCAGGCCACCATTGTGCACCCTCAGATCGATGTGACCAAACCTGGCAGTGCAAGAAGTGGATTTTATTCTAAATTTCCGATCCTTCGTCTTTTCTACTACGGCTGTGATCTTTGCGCTTATGCGAGAAGCCATCATATCGAGGCTTCCCTGCAGCGGAACCACCACGTGACCTCCTAAATTAGCTGTCAACGTAGCTGCCACATCCTGAATCTTCCAGACTAAATCCCGGGGCGCCTTCAGGTGGATACTAGACTTGCCAGCCTTAAAATTCTTTATCTTCACATTGGTCAGTCGTATCTTGCCCTTGGGGTTCGGCACATCGCGGATGATGTCAGGAATTTTGACCTTCGGCACTTCCTCCTTCAGAATCTCCATGCCAACGTCATTAAGTTGTTCGAAAACACTTTTAGTCAGTCTGATTTTGACAGCCGCATTGCGCTTGTTGCCATGGTGCAAGGACGGATGGAAGTCGAACCGGGCAGAAGAAGCAAAGAGCGAAATGCACAACACAAGAAAACACTCTGAGCCAAACATCACTGAAGTGAAAGGTGCAATCTTGCGAAAACGGCCTCTTCTTCTTCTTCTTCATCTGGCCTGAGGAGCGCCAACTGGTTGTTCAGTCGCAATTGATAGGTTTCACTTTTACGCCAGACAAAAAGATGACAGTTTCCAGTTTTACTTGTCCTTTCGTGGGCGGTTTGTCATCGGAGTAGCGCCTTCCAACTTGGTTTCAGCGCAACTCGTCACTAGCTGCCCAGCAGATAAGCAAATGTACAGAAGAAGCTTGTACAGCAACAGTGATCAATCTATCTACATTATCACACAACACTTGGAGGGCTGATTGGGCTCGGATTCACCGGAAATATCGCTGGTTTCGGCTCGGGGCGGATTTTCGGGCACCCGAGCTAGCAGCGCTTCCATCTCAGGTCGGTCTTCGCTGGTTCTGCTCCGATAGACGTAGAGCACTTTGCCGCGGTAATCGACCAAAACGTTGCCTCCTAGTTGGAACATATCGTGTCGGTAGTCGTCGACATAACCCTTATACACTGTCTCCTCCACTGCGCGACCTTGCGCCACTGCCACAGCCGCCTGCAATTTCTGCGTCTATTCGACTCTTAGATCAAAAAAATGTCCCATCGCTTTTTCGGCCTTCACTCAAACGTTCGTTCTCAGTCACTTCTTTACCGATTTGGCTCAAATTCTCAGCAAAAATTAACAACATGGTTGGCTAAATATTCCGCAAGTTTAGTGCCAAAATTCCGACTCATACTGCTTTTATGACCCGAACCCGATCACTAGGAATGAGGGTGGTCGACGCAAATTGATTTTTTTCGGTAATACAAGAAGGAGTACAGGACTGAAACTTGCAGGAATGATTGGTGTTGCTATTGGGCATAACATACTAAGCGGGCAGCCCTGTAGCTCAAAGGGCACTAAAATTGGGGAATTTCAAAAACATGAGCGAAAATCCCATGCGTAGTTAAGAAATCCGCACCTTCTAGAATCAAAGCACTGAATCTATTGTTAATCAACACAGAAATGAACCTGATATTTAAACTCTGTTCCACACCATAGAAACCATCCCTGCAACGTTTTTTGAAAATCGAAAATCTTTAGAATCGTCATTTTGCCGGTTTTACGAAGAAAAGTCAGATTTAGTCATATTTTTGAAATTCCCCAATTTTAGTGCCTTTTGAGCTACAGGGCTGCCCGCTTAGTATGTTATGCCAATAGCAACACCAATCATGCCTGCAAGTTTCAGTCCTGTACTCCTTGTACTACCGAAAAAAAATAAATTTGCGTGGACCACCCTCATTCCTAGTTTTCGGGTCATAAAACCAGTATGAGTCGGAATTTTGGCACTAAACTTGCAGAATATTTAGCCAACAATGTTTTTAATTTTTACTGAAATTTTCAGCCGAATCGGTAAAGAAATGACTGAGAACAAAACGTTTGAGTGAAGGCCGAAAAATCGATGGGATATTTTTTTATCTATACTGTATTATTACCTATTTCTTTTTCAAATTTTAAATTGTAGTCGTAGTTTAGTAGTCTCTAAAAATCGCCAAAAATAATTAGTAGTCTTAGTTAGTAGTCTCAAAACTTGTCGATTTTGAATATGTATTCGCAGTTAGTAGTCAATTTGTAGTCAGCAAAATTTTGAATAAAATCACCAAATATTTAGGTTTAGAATATAAAACAAGAATTTGAAAATCTAAAATAGTGAACCAAAGAATGGAGAGGTGGACATTTAAGGAATAACATCTATTTTCTACTAGGTGTGATGCTAAAAATGCCCGTTAATTTCTACTACGAAAGTTTTAAATTTAGGATTGGCTTCAACCTATGTGGTTATCTTGTTTACAACTTCAAAAGATACATTTTCGTTATTATTCAACCCATATTATATTTTGTTTGCCAATAAACAAACAAACGTGCACTTTGCTTTGTTTACAAACGGCCAGAAATTCAACAAATATTCCAAAATATAACAATAAAATTGCTTTCGAACGATAGAAAAGTTGTGAAAACTAGTGAAAAAGCTCAATTAACAAAAACCCATCGATAAAATGGCACCATTTTCGTTTCTAAATGGATAATGTGCATGATATTATTAAATAAATTCCAGAATTTGCTGACTACTAATTCACAAATTCAAAAGGTATTTTGTAGTCAATTTTTAGTCACTAAATCTGAATATGTAGTCGTAGTCAATTTGTAGTCTTGATGACGTCATAAACCCCCAAAAATTAGTAGTTAGTGGTTAGTAGTTAGTAGTCACTACAAAATACAGTTGTAGGTCTACTCTTACAGGGTGTCCCAAAAATATGACAACATTTCTTTTTGCTGCCATTTTCGCAAATTTTGACCAAATTGTCTTAAATTTGAAACGTAAGTGCCAAAAAAGTGGGAATTTTATGTGTTAAAGTTGTGTTGTAAAGCAGGTAAATAGATAACATAAGATAGCGCAAACTGGACTGAACATTGTATAGTCATGGGCGAAATAAAATGGTGCAAAGTAAACTAGATCAAGAGTGCAGTGTAAAGTAGATCATCGGTTGAATCGAATGATGTAAACTAGGTCGCTAGACAAATAGTGCATTGTAAAGTAGATCATGACAAAATAAAGTGTTGTAAAGAAGGTCACAGACTAAAGAAAATGTTGTAATCTAGATCACCAGACCAATAGTGCATTGTAAAGTATGTCAGGGGTAAACAGAGTGCGGTAAAGTAGGTAACATACCAAATAAAAAGTTGCATAGTTCACATAAACCAATAGTGTATTGTAAAGTAGGTCACTGACCAAATAAAAGGCTGTAAAGTAGGTCACTGACCAAATAAAAGGCTGTAAAGTAGGTCACTGACCAAATAAAAGGCTGTAAACTAGGTCACTGACCAAATAAAAGGCTGTAAACTAGGTCACTGACCAAATAAAAGGCTGTAAACTAGGTCACTGACCAAATAAAAGGCTGTAAAGTAGGTCACTGACCAAATAAAAGGCTGTAAAGTAGGTCACTGACCAAATAAAAGGCTGTAAAGTAGGTCACTGACCAAATAAAAGGCTGTAAAGTAGGTCACTGACCAAATAAAAGGCTGTAAACTGGGCACTGGGTAAATAAATAAGCTAAGCGCACACTGAATGCAAAAAACTATGAAATCACTTCAAATGCGCTACCTTATGAATAGTGGACATTCTGCACTGGTTCCAGACCGAATGACCGAACTGGAGACCCCTGACAAATTCCAAATACTCATCAATCAGCACTGGAAAGGTAATGCCACATAGCTTCCTCCACTGATTGCCTGCTTCGCGCGAGCCAACGCACACGATCGCTATGTTGCATAACAGATTCTTCAAAAAACAAGCACCAGACTAGTTAAGCAAATTTATTGATTCTACTTCCGAATACCCGAAACTTTTTGGCGTTTTCGTGCAGAGACTGTACATGGTTGAAGCAGGTGGGTCATCCGTAGAAACAGAGCAGCACAAACAGCCCGGTTCGCCCGTATTTGGGATTAAGGCAGCCTTGAAGTGTGACACTCTGGTGACGCTCACAATCCACCATTCGTATTGAGCCGAAAACCATTTCAAATCGATATAGGATTGGAGCGAAAACGGCGGCAAATTCAAAACACTCACTGGCATCGGTCAGTTTGATGTTGCCGTCGCGAATTTGCACCTGTTGATGGTCCTCCAACTTGGCGTCGATGTCTTGAAGCATCGCTTCCCACCGATTTTCGGCGTCCACAAGACGCATGTAAGCCGTTTGGTCGACTGCAAGTGGAAACCGACTTTTTGAATGATTGGAGAGACTGTACTGTCTGTTACTGTACCGGGTGGGTTCTTTATTCTCTCGTACAGTTCCTCTGTGGTCTTCACATCGAAAGCAGCGTACAATTGACTGTAGATGGCGACCAAACAGCCGAAAACGTCGCTATCTTTGAAGTTTTCTCTGAATAGCTTCTCAACGTCTTTGTGTTGCAGGTCCCATTTGTATCTGAACGAAAACTAGGCTGGAAATGTTTTTCTGCATGCAAGAAACAAAGGACACCACTAATCATTCAACTATTTTCAAACTTCTCTAACCTCTGGCCAACCAGAGCAATGGAATTTTTAAAAATTAGCTTTTAAAAACGCATTTAAAAGACATGATCATAAAAATAACAGAATAATTATATAAACGCCTACGAACTGTTGGTGTTTATGGTACTTGACTTTTAGTTATTGACATACATGGTCGGCCCGGCTCTAACCTCCTCTCAACCCAGTCCGGCCGGGCCGGGCCGGGTCAGGTACGCGCCGCCCTTTGAAGGTCTCTTACCTTACCAAAGCAGGATAGGGAAAGCAAATACATGTATGTACAGGAAAATTGGACGAATAAGTGTGTAAATTGTACGCAGAAACAAACAGAAATCTGTCGACAACTAGGTAGACTTCTCACCGAATAAACCAAAATTAATCGCACTCGGTTTTTCCGTAAATAGGCTCATAGGCTTATAATTAGTTCTGACATTTTTCACAGATTCAATATAATCTAAATAAGCACTAAGGGGTGGCGATTATTCGGAAAGTACTTTAGATGGGCGCTTATTTGGAAACAGCAACTGCTCTCTGACTGAGCGCTGCCTATCTGTGATTGAGTAAGTTTTCAACAAAAACTGATAACATCGTTTTTGTTTCATGAAACTCAAGCTTTTCACCCGGATTTCTTAGTTATTAACTCAGTTTTAGTGGCGTGGCAGCCTAGCGCTGCTATTTTCAACTTCAGATTTACACGGTAGCTCAAAAATATATTTTGATATGAATTACGATCTCCTGACACAGACACTGCAAGCGTACATGTAAAGGTCATCCGCCGAAGGTATTTGCGGCCGCGGGGTCTGAGCCGCCGGCCGGGGGGCTCTGAGTCCAAATTCTAGGCAGGAGGGTCGGGCACTAGAAAACGCTCAAATATCGCAGTTTTTCGGCTAAAAATTTTTGTGACTGAAATTGTAAAAAATCGCAAACATTTGCTCAACAAATTATTTGCCAGATAATCGTCTCAGGGGGTCTGGCCCAAGTCGGGTGGGGGGGGGCAAACCCCCTGTTACGTGTACAACTGCAAGTGTTGCCAGAATAGACTGTACATGGTTGCCTATACATACAGTAACCGAGACATATACCGTACCTGTCGAGCAGAGCAACCATACTGTCGAGAGCGCTCTGCACTGCATCTGGGCCGCTGACCATGTTGACTGCTGGCTGACAAAGGGCCTGGCCGGCCGAGGGAAAGCCAGAAAACAAGCACTTCTAATAGGCAGAACGGCTCAAAGTAATAATAAGTTGCTAGGCGGCGCCTTCTCTCTTCAATCAATAGAAACAATGAGCTGGAGAGCGGCAATCTGCCGAGATTTCATGACGTCAGTGAGCGCGCCTCTTAATCAAGTATTAGTCGACTCTGCTCTAAAGTAACTGGCCGGCTAATAAGTCGACAGCCGGCTTGCATTGCACTAAGCAAATATGACTCTATTTAGGGGTAAACCCGTCTAACACAACTTCGAACACTGCATCATGTAATCACTGCTATATACAAGCCAGGTTTTGACTTATGCAATTGAAACATAAACCAAACGGGTTATATTAATAATTACATATTCACTGCTTGTGTTTTCGGGGGTCAGCTCAGTTTAATAAAAAAAACAACGAATAAAATCTAGACTCAAACTGCAAAAGAAAGAATCAGCCGAATAATTAGTCTTGCTGCGTGTTATATTGAAACATAATCCTGACGGGTTACACCAGGGTGCTCTATTTGTAAAAAATAGCACGGGTGGGGTTCGAACCCACGCGGACATTCGTCCATTGGATCTTAAGTCCAACGCCTTAACCACTCGGCCACCGTGCTGACAAGAAATCAACGGTACCTAAAACAGGGCATTAAACTCATTTTCACAAAATGCATGGCCCTGTGTAGGGGTACCATATATAATACTACTACAGACCGTGAATGTTGGTTGGGGTACCATATACGGTGCGACTAACCTAGGCACCGGGACCATATATGGTGTCGGTACCATAAACGGCGTTAAGTGCCAAACTCATATACATGTAACAGGGGGGTCTGGGGGTCTGCCCCCACCCGACTTAGGCCAGCCCCCCCCCCCGGATGCCCCCCGAGACGGGGCCCTTACGGATGCCCATTTTTAGTGCCCTTGAGCTACAGGGTCCCGCTTAGTATATTATCCCAATAGCAACACCAATCATTCCTAGACGATTTTCAGGACTGTACTCCTTGTATTACCGAAAAAAATTAAATTTGCGTGGACCACCCTCATTCCTAGTTTTCGGGTCATAAAGCCGGTATGAGTCGGAATTTTTGGCACCACACTTGCAGAATATTTAGCCAACCATGTTGTTAATTTTTGCTGAAAATTTGAGCCAAATCGGTAAAGAAGTGACTGAGAACGAAACGTTTGAGTGAAGGCCGAAAAAGCGATGGGACATTTTTTTTATCTATACTGTAATTGAAAATATAATTGAAATTCCAGGCGAATTTCAATTAAATTACAATTAAATTATGACCCAACTTTTGAATTTCAATTAAATTAAATTAATTGAATTGAAATTAAAACCGGGTCAATTATGAAAATTTCAATTACAATTAAATTAATTTTTTACATCACTATTGTTAGGCTCTAAACTTTTGTGTTGGTCAATCAGTTTCGCTGAACTTTTAACACAACATACACAAACCCTCAGAATTTTTACTCTCAAAAACTCAGCCAACTATCAGTTCAACCAGTACTACAGTAGTTATTATGCAACTGAATGTGTCCGCCGTCAAACTGAACACGTGGAATGGAAGTGCGCAACTAATGGTTTAACTAATAGACTTGACTAAAATTTTGAGCACGTACATACAGTAGTGCACAAAAGAATGTCCTCTTCACTTTTTCGGGTTTCACTAAAATCACTCTTTTTCACTCAATTCTCAACGAATTTGAACCAAATTTTCAGAGTAGGTGCCCAATTAGTCCGGCTACCTAAAATTGGCTCATAAAAACGGCTCTTACTCAAGAAATACAAAAGCTTTCTGGTGAAATCATGGCCGCTTATGGAACCAATATAGTGCAATTGTAGGCAAAAGTTTCAAAACCGTCAGTGTTTTCCAGCAGGACAACGCTCCTGCACACACCGCTAGGATCTACCAGCAACAATGGAGCTTTTTTCAGAAGTCTTGAAAATGGAAAACAGTGAGGGTTTTGAAACTTCTGCAAACAATTGCTTAACACTATATTGGTTCTATAAGCGTCTGTGATTGCACGGGCGTAGCTTTTGTATTTATTGAGTAAGATCCGTTTTTATAAGAGCTTTTTATGATATTCACATTCGTTTAAATTTCCCGCCTAAATTTGAAGTTTCCCGCTAAAATGCTGGCACAGTTTGCCAGATCTATTGGGCACCTACTCTGCAAATTTGGTTCACATTGGCAGAGAATTGACTGAAAACGGGGTAATTTTAGTGAACCCCACAACGTTAGCTTTGGAAATGATGATAAATTCAATCCCGATTTTTTGCCAAATTTGGAAATCGGATTCTCGCGCGTAATTTGTGCGACGGTTCTGAAACTGCGACATAGAATTGCACTATATTGGGTCTACAAGCGGCCGCGATTTCACAGGCATAGCTTTTGTATTTCTTGAGTAAGAGTGGTTGTCATGAGACCATATGATTTTCGTATTTTCGTTTAATTTCCCGCCAAAATTTAAATTTTCACGCCGAAACTGTAACACAGGCAGTCGGACTAATTGGGCACCTATCCTCCAAATTTGTTTCAAATTCGTTGAGAATTGAGTGAAAAAGAGTAATGCTAGTGAACCCAAAAAAGTGGAGAGGACATTTTTTGTGCACTACTGTACATTGTATGTCTATGTTCTGCTAAGATTTCGGCGAGGCTGACTGACGAACACAACCAGACCAGCATAACAGTTTGGCCATACATGTAACAGGTCATCCGCCGATGGGGGAGGGGGGTTGGGGGGTCTGGCGCCGGCCGGGGGGGGTCTGAGCCAAAATTTTGGGAGGGGGTTGGGCGCTAAAAAACGCTCAAAAATCGAAAAAACAGCAATATTTGGGCTAAAAATCGTCAAAAATCGCTTAGTTGGGCTGAAATACAGCTAAAAAGTGCTGTTTTACAGGCGATTTTGGCAATTTTTATGTCTGAAAATGTAAAAATCGCTAAAATTTGCTCGAAAAATTACTTGCCAGAAAAATCAGAGGG
>JASANB010004904.1:0-61138 GCA_030248155.1 Sabatieria punctata | reverse complement strand
GTGCCAACCTGATGAGCTAGCATTTCCGAAGAGGGGTAAGAAATTTTCAAAATCCTGAGCGGGCTGAGGGGGTAGCAGCGGCTCAAAAAGGGGGTTGAGGGATGTGGTAATCCGAAAAGCCCGATTTTTTACTAAAGGTACTCAAGGTTTTTATGCTTACTTTTCGCTAAAATTGGCTAAAATAAGCTATTCTGAAACTCATTAGCAACTAATCTAGGCCTGGTTTTATCAGAATTTACGAGCAATGGTCCTAAAAATTCACAGAGGGGGAGCGGCGGCCAGAGGGGGGGGGAGGGCGTAGGGCAGAGGGACCTGAGGGAGGTCAACCCCCTCAACACCCTTTTGCCCATGTCTGGTGTAAGGAACACCCAGAACGCCTACCACCGTCATACATGTAGCTGTATCTACCGTAGACATGCGAGTCTCACAATAACGAAAAAGCGTAGAAAGTGGCCGGCGTGTACTGGATTAGCATCGAACGTTCTCATCGACGCAGTTCATGGTGCCCGAATCTTTGCCTTTCCATTTTACAAGGTCCGACTACGTTCAATCATCGTTGTGTGGACTCTACTACCTCTATACAATGACTGTTCATACTAGCAGCGCTTTTTACCGCGACATCCAATGTACCTTGGTAAATGTACGTATTGTACATTTGTTACTCGGTGCTGCCAACCCAAATTACTACAAACCCCATTACGAGACAATTAACTAAATTTTTATGAACAAATTTTTAGAACGTTCTTTGGTTGCATCTGACAACCAATTTTCAGACGTACGTACGTACTACTGCAGTTACGTAACCGAGTTTCGAAATGAATTAACAGAATGTTAGAGGAGAGTATTTGTAAAACAACCCAAATTATTGACAAACTGGACCAGATAAATAAGATTAGCCCTAACATCAAATCACAGTTCAAAACTTGACAATTTTGTACGGATTCAGCAAAAGCTTAGAGTCAAAGAAACGTTTGAGTTTCCTGGGTTGGTTCAGACTTTCTGGCGACTTTGAGAAGTGCGTATAATACTCTTTTCAACAAACCAACACCATGTTCTGCACTTATGCTGCCTCTGTGTTTTGCCACCCATTCATACAACCATGGATACATCCTCAAACAGACGCACTATCATGGGTGCGGTAGATACAGTAAACTCTTGGAGACAGCCAACCATCCAATCTTTCAAGTTAACCACTTCGAAAAGACCGTACGCATATAACCCAAGCTTCGTGACTACCAAGAACGACTTCGGGAAAACGAAGCACGACTTCGGGTAAACGAGCATGACTTCCGGGTAAACGAAACACGACTTCGGGTAAACGAAGCATGACTTCGGGTAAACGAAACAGTTTCCGGAGCTCCCCCCAAGGTGACTGACCCATGCATCCGGAAGCTTTATAGTGTGTGGTTGTAGGGTGTAAGGTATATTATGGGGTCACCCGTATAGCGGTTTCGGGTTACCCGAGAACCGAAAGTACAAAAGCTGAACCAGAATATGCTTCGTGTAACCGAACCCGATTTTGCACTTCCGAACTAAGGCCGAATACATTTCCCGATCTGAGACCCAATTCGTTTTTGCACACCCGAATTTAAATTTGAATTTAGCGCCAATTAGGCTGCTAATTTCCTTCCGGCTGAAACAGCACCGACCGGCACCACCGGTTAGTACCTTGCACTAAGAGGAAACTTGCATGGCTCACGCTCAAAGGAAAGACACTACTTTTATGTGCTACCGGTGTCAGATACGGCTGTGCCCAGTTTTTGCGACTGGTCTTTCCACACCAATGTGGAATTCTTTTATGACGATCCTAAGTGCACTGGAATGGTTTCTGTGTTTGCAAAACAACATGCTGTGAACAGATCTGAATAGCAGATTAAAGTGCTGTCATTGACTACCGTATAGTGCTGTTTATAGTACCTGGGTACTATATATGGCACTAGGGTTTGCAAAATAAAATTGAATCACATTTATAGTGCCCAGGTACTATACATGGCACCCTTTTCTAAACTGCTCTATAAAAAACTAACAATAGTATGTGAAGTTCTTTGCTCAAATTTACCATTTGATGTAAAAAAGAGGTTATATACATACATCAGAACCTCTATTACTGCATTATCTTCTGTTTTCTTCATACAAACAACGTTTGCCACCAAAAATGCCGTATTTTTCGCACGTTTTGTATTTATAACAGCTCATTTCCAAATAAAATCTGTTTCCATTTATAGTATCAGGTACTATAAATGGCACTAATATATCTATTTATAGTACCCTAGGTACTATAAATAGAGTACTATAAACAGCACTATACGGTGACTTACGTGTTTCTTTTGTATACATTGCTAACTACTACAGTGTACGTGTCTGCTTTTTCATAAAAGCTGCATAGCAGATTGCCGCTTGCTTGAAGGATTTTATATTAAGTAGGGTGGCCCAACAGAGCGGGGATCGTCGAAATCCAGCTGAAAGGAGGCATAGCACCTAGAAACAAACAGCAAATGCAAATGTGCACAGATTGTTGCGTAAGCGTCACAGAAAAACAAGATAAATTCGCCCCAAATGATGGTTTGCTGAGTTTAAAGAATTATTCGGGTCACCCCCTAACTATTCTTCGGGTAACCCAAAAAATGATTCTGATCACCACACAATCTAGATTCGGGTTACTCTTAACATGAACACAAACTTGCTTCGGAATTTCGGCAGCAAAATCGGGTCCTGTACGGGGCGGGTAAGAGATGGACTCGGGTCACCTGAACCAAGACATTTTTATACTTCGGAAAAAAATCAACCGAACCTTTCAACCCGAACTGGAAAGCTTCGGAAAATTGGGTCATTTTTGCTCACGAAGAACGACTTCGGGTAAACGAAGAACGTCTTCGAGTAAACGAAGCACGACTTCGGGTAAACGAAGAACGACTTCTGGTAAACGAAGCATGACTTCGGGTAAACGACCCAGTTTCGGGTTAAACGGTCTTTTCGAAGTGGTTAACAGTTCACGCTAATAGTTTTGCTTGAAGGCAGGATTTTTAGCGATTCACACACTACCGCCCACCTACAGAGTCACATACGCCACACGTATGCATACGTGTGTCATACGTATGTGACCTAGGCTTATAAGTTTTGAAAGCACACGTGTGCAGACGTGTGGGAGCCAGACATACGCGTGTGTGTTAATTGTTTACTGCTTGCCAATCAGCCAATTGATTGTTTGAGATGCATCAACTCACTCAATACTCGATAGATTGAGGTCCCAGATCTCAGGTGGCCGAAAGTCCGAGTTGCAGTTATCGTTAAACTTCTAAATAGAGCTGCGCTATTTTTCGAGTACGTTTTAGAGACCATGACAGTACGCAATGCACAGTTTCATTAAAACGGCGCTGGTATTAGAGTTTTTGTGTTGATATTTTCGGACTGTCTATAAAAGGGCGCTATGCTAGCGGTGTCAGAATTGATGCGCTGTAGTTAGTAGAGTTTTACGGTAATTCTGACCGAGCGTCCGGCGCCGGCTTTTGTGGCATGAAGCCGGACGCGAGGCCAGAGCCTGCTACACTCTACAGCTCTGTTCTAAGCTCGGACACCGCCGGCCGGCCGACCGACAGGTGTACTTCTGGTAGAGAGACAAACAAGTGTAGCAGCAGGGCGGGGCCTCCTCACACACGGTCACACACGCGTCTGACACACACCCGTGTGCGCCGTATGACCGACGTGTGGCATACGGAAAGATTATCCGACTTTTGGCACTTATCTAAACAAATACGCGTGTGTATTGTCTATCCCTCAACATAGGGCGCGTATGACACACGTATGCATACGTGTGGCGTATGTGACTCTGTAGGTGGGCGGTAGTGTACCTTTCCCTTCGGAAAATTGTACCTGACCGTAGACAGAGTTTACAATGACACAACTGATTGCATAGTAGTTCCTTTTACGTAGGCACTCACCTCAGCTGACAAACAGCAAAAACGTACCTTTCACTAACTTCGGTAGTGTACTGAGCAGATGTGACATTGAGATGTACATTTCCGTCTGCCAAGTGTCCGTAGGCAACGGTGCGTATGGCCGGCGTAGATTTCAGTCTGTCTCTCATCACCTCAGTCACTTTGTAGTAGGCGTCGAGAGGCAGAGACAAGTCCTGCTTGTAGCAATAACCGTCGCGCAGCAGAGCCTCTGCCGAGCTTTCCCTGACTCGCCAGAACTTCTTGCGCTGGTCCTCACTCTGAGACTGCACTCCATCCACGGCCAACTCCTTCTCCAGACAAATCTGTAAAAAGTCGGACAACTTTTCTGCGTCGTGCTCGTCGTTGGAGCCGGCGGTCTCGACGAAAACGTAGAAGTTGGCCGGCGAAGGCAGCGGATTGCTCAGTTTCAAGTTCTCTTCGACGCAGCTCATGGTCGCCGAATCCATGAACTCGAAACTGGACAGAATTTCGGCCAGACCATCCCTGGCTTGGGCAAGAATCGAACAGCACTTATCAAACGTCTCACAGCCTAGACTGTTAGGTAGCAATAAGGAAGCAGTTAAGAGGAGAAGTTTGTTACCCAAAACGGCCAAGTTTATGCTAGCCGGCTTAGGCACACAGTTGAGAGTGACTGCGGTCAGAATTCCCAGAGCTCCCTCTGCTCCGATAAACAAATGCGGCAGGTGGAGACCGGTGTTGTCTTTGCGCATCGCACTGCCGCAGTCCAAAACCGATCCGCGCTTGTCGGCCAGCACCTAAAAATTAGGTTTCACTACTGTACAGAAGTGCTCGTGCACATGGAGTTCGCAAACTTGGCATTACGCTTCAACGCTCTACATAAAGGACTCAACGGATACAGTACATGCTGCAACCTCTACTGCTATTACGGGTGCCAAATAATGATAGCCCCTCAATCGAGTACACTACACTACTAAATAAATATGATCGTAAAAATCAAAGTACCGATAAGTAGTGGCATTTTATTGTGGGTTTATACTCACAAGCCCCAACAATACGTAAGTGCTCCCTCTATTGGCGACATGAACAGTTTGAAGATGAGCAAAATAGGAAGACAAAAGTGGTTTTTCATCTTCAAGCTGTTTGTAAAGCCAATCGATGAAACACTCAGTACTGAGTTTGTGAGTGTAGAATGTCCAACTTATCGGTACGTTCAGTTTTTCCTTTCATGCTTAGTTTGCTCTGAGAATCCATCGTTTGGCAGCCTGTACAAAGTTCAGAATTAGAAAGGATGACGGATCAAAATAGGAACAGGCCGAACTCACAACTTCCAGTCCGAGCACATTGGCGTGGAGCGAGCCGTATCTGATGAGTCTGAGCCCGCCGGCGGCCGTGGAAACATTTCCGCCGATGTTGCAGGAACCCTTGGAACCAAGGTCCAACGGTACCATAAAGCCATACTCGGCCAGTTGTTGGTCCATGCTCTCCAGAATCCAGCCTGACTGACATTGAGCTACTCCTGCAGCATTAGAAAAGTCTCAGCTGTGTATCTACTGTACGTGCTGTGCGTATGTACAAGTCGGACCTGTCAATGGGTCGAATTGGAAGTGTCGGTTGAGTCTTTGAGTGGAGAGAACGATCTCATCAAAGACAGGCACAGAACCGCCCACCAGCCCGGTGTTGCCACCTTGTGGACAAACTGCCAAGTTGCCATTGAAACAGTGTCCAACAATAGCCGACACTTGCTCGGTTGACTCGGGCCTCAGCACGCAACGAGAAGCCCCTAAAACTGCCAGCTCTACTCTCCTCTGCGTAGGAAAGCAGTGGTCAAAAGCACTCTGAGCACCAGTAGAAACAAACATTTTTTCCGTTCAGCTCACCTGAATGGAAAAATTTGAAAGGCTGCTGTGAGCTCAATTCTAGTCCACTTGTTCTGTAAATTGGTCTAAATCTTGTTTTGTAGAAACTGTAGCGGCTGACAAATTTGCAGGAAAAATGTCAGCTGTTAGCAGCAAGGGTTGTGCAAAATTTTCCGTTGAAGTGAGCTGCACGGAAAAATCGTTTGCTTCTACCGGTGCTGATCTGAGAGAAAAAATCCAGTTTGACTTTTCCCATTTTAATCGAATTTTCCCTTCACACTCTCTTCAGAAACGGTACACGCTACTGACTACAAGAACTAACAAATTAGCTCAAGGTATACCTCTAAAAATTCCCATCCAGTCAGTATTGTACGGGTCCACATCGCCCTCTTCCTGCAAAACATTAGTAGCACCCAGCAGGCGCTCAAAAAATTGCAGATCATTGTCGTTTAAGCGCGAATAATCGTGCCGCACCAATTTATACTGTGGATACTGGTCAGCAGTAAGTTGAATAAATCGCCTCTCGAGAAAACAGTTCTTCCGAAGACGGCATACCTTCAGACAACTGTTCATACCGAACTATTTAAGTCGAAATGTTGCTGAAAAAATATTCTTTAGGCAGGCAGGCTGGTACTTGTGCCGCTATAAACGCCCCACTACTACAGAAGTACATAAACAGCCTAGCCAATTCGAACCATTGAAATAGCGGGGAACATGTACCTCAATAATTACAAAGCCCGAAATTGCACACCAATTTTATAACAGTTAACTTAGAACAGCTATACAGTTATTGCAGAGAATAATCGTGCAGATCGTCTGCCAAATGTTCGTTGTGAACGATAGCAGTGCCCTTCCGACGCATCTTGCGCTTAGGAGCTTTGTTGATAACCTGAAATCTGCGTTCACAGCGGTTGTTGCTAAAACAAACTGTAACCACTTTTTTCGGTGCTAAGTCTTTCATCGAATCGATTCCGTGTTTCTGCAAGTACTCTTCGATTTTCTTTTCGTCTAGATGATCGACTGAGACACCTCTCAGAGAGCTTTGAAGTCTGAAGCACTGAATCTGCTGAATGTACGACGTCACGCAAATTAATAAGATTTACGACAGCCACACAATCGGTCACGCCGCCACGTGTCTTACCAGATCGACCTGTCAGCGCAATTTGACCTTTCCTGTCAATCAAACAAACAACCCACCTTCTTCAATCGTAACTGCCGTTTCGGGGTCGTTGTAGAACAAAACTCTGTCTTTACGTTTGTTTATTTGAGTGCCAATGTCCAACACTGCGTCGCCTAGAGCCTAAACCAATTGCCAAAATCAAAACCACAAAAGTACGTGGAGAGGCTAAGAATGCAGAATCTATCAAACCTTATAAATAAGTATATTTTAAGGAACGCAATTTATTTTGCCAGCTACACAACTACGGACAGACTAGGACCCAAACTTTTACAATTTTTCATTAGAAAGTTACATTACGGGCATTCCTTAGCGGAAATTCGACTTTAGAACAAAATCACGGTCGTAAATTTCTAATGCTCGCCAAAATATTTCACAGTTCCCGTCAAATGCAAATGTCACGCCACAATTTGAATTTCAAGCCCAGAGAAAGCTGCGTATGTACGTAGCAACACATGATTGTCCCTCATTCTCACACTTATGAAAAACAAAAGCGACTGACTGACTCACTTGAACAATTTTCTCTGGGTTGGCCACGCAGTCGGCCAAGTCCGACAGCAGAATGCCTCCTCTTCCATCGAGGTCGTGCCGTTTCAGTACATTCAACAGCGAATTCTTTCCTTTGATTCTGTAAGGTGGTTTATATAGAAATTTGCCCTCGGAATCGGTGGTCAGTCTAGGATTGGGCGGCATCCCCTAAATGCAACCAGCGTTGGCACTGATTGAACCAATCAAAATATCACCTCTGTAAGCAACCACTGTTTTGACCGTTTACTGACGTCAAACTGCTGGATTTCTTCGAGGATTTCGTCAAACGACAATCCCCAGTCTTTCTGCTCCAAGTGACGCTTCTGAAACAACTCCCTAACAATTGGCTCTGCTCGTTCACAACTGTGCCGAACCTTCATGTGGTCGACTATCTTGGCCAGAATGCCGAAATTAGCAGACATGGAAGCCCCGGCCTGCTTGTAATCAAACGAAGCTGCAGGTAAAGCTCAGTGAGAATGGCTCAGACAACAACCAGTCTAACCTTTGAGCGAGGCGGCAGTGACTCTCGAACGCTTGACTCCAGTTCGGTCTTCATCCTGAGCTTTTCTTTTTGAATCCGTCCAACTAGTACCCGGTCGTTGGCTCACAGAAGGTGTGGCCGCGGCGCGCTTCAAGAACGCCTGACGCTGTCGCAACAACTCCGGATCCATGCTGCACACCTCAACCAAACGGACTAATTCGGAAAAAGCACAATGTAGCGACTGTACTGTAACAGACAGACATAGTATCGGGTAATCTACGCAATTCTACTGTACCGTCAGGATACCTTCGTTCAACTTCTGTTCTGTTGAAATGCGCATGTAAGGCAGAGTATCTGGAATCGGCACCATAAACGTCATTAAGCGCCTCAACGTATCAATTGCAAAAGAGTCAAAGGCAGATTTTTCAGTTAAGTCAATTAGTTTTCCCCGCGAGCAGAGCCACTAAGAATCAGACCTAAGGAGTACCAACTTGATAAGGCAAACGCAATACACAAGTAAGTAAACGCCATGGACAGCCGATCGGTATGCAATGTAAGAGCATTGAGTATAGAAGTACTGATCGGTAAATCAAAAACCGTACGATAGACAACCAAACTGTGCAACTCGTAAATTTTAACCACAAGTCATTGGATTTTCACTTCTCGGATCAAAGATCGTTTGTTTAGGTCTAGAGCAGATTGCATGTTTTGGTCTATTTGTTCTAGACACAGCTGAGCGTGCAGTCGAACAACCATATCGGCATCTTCTCTGTAAACCCGCTTGATAGCTCGATAAACTTGCAAGATTGAATCTTCGAACACCTGAAGAAGCATTCATTATCGGTCTATTAGAACATAGAGTGCAGTGTTACCGTAATCATGTCAGTACCGGCTCCGCCAATCACCGAACCAAGCAAATGAATAGCGGCACGTCGTACAATCGGTTCTTTATCCGCCAACATCAGATGATGAGCACAACTCAGCAACTAAAAAGGCAGTGTACAGCCGACTGTCTACTGTTTTAATTTTCGTTCATATTCACAACTTTTCCGTCACTCCAACATACAAATGTAGAAAGAGAATGAAGCAAGTGCAACGAGGCCGGCACAGTTGGTGTAGTGGTTTAGGCCGCAAAGCCACTATGCGCGACGTCGTGCGCTCATCCTCTTGGCGCGGCAAGTTTCTTGCCGCAAAGAGTTGGTCGTCGGCACAAAGCCCAACCCAGGCTACCGAAAGCTGGTGACAGCGAGTAGGTAAATGGGAACCGACTGGAGCTGCCGTTGCACCTGAAAGCTACAATAGCAACCACGCATGTGTTGGGACATATGGAACGGGGACAGCTACCACTGAGACCCGACCAGACTGACACCGAGCATGTGTGGCGGCTAGTAGCGAAGGAAGGGCAGGATGATATGGGTGTGCGTGATGGGCCCGCAGTGTGGCCTAACGCAGGGGGTTACGACGGCCCCGCCCGGTCAATCCATCCATCCATCCATCCAAGTGGAACGAGATAGACAAGTAAAAAGCAACCTCTTGGAGATGAGAGGCCAGTTTGTGAGAGAGATGAGAGCAGAGCTCGGCCAGACAGCTCAAACTACTGGCTCTCACTTCCGACTGCTCACTGGAGCACAAATGCAAGAACGGACCCATCAACGAATCACAGTAAAAGCTCGCCATGTCACCTAAAACATTCCATTAGTACAGGAAATCGCTCCAACCACCGTATAATGTAACAGGTCCACCCGGACTCAAGAGGGAAGAAGGGTGCAGCAATTAGTTTTGCCTTACGAGCTGGGAGGGCGACTTAGAATTAGTGCACTTACCGAGTTCTTTGCATACTCTCGTCAGCACTTCACCAACTTTTATCCTAAGCTCCACCGACGCGGCAGACTGACCGTGTTTCCAATGGCAGAATTGGGACACCAGAGAAGGCAGGAACTGTTCGGTGTACAAAAGAGCCAACGCTGCTAACGCATTAACGGCCGACAAAAATACGTACGAATCGTCGTGTTCTAACTGACCTAAACACTTGGCGCTCGACCAGATAAAGCAACGCTATCAGACAACACACGTACGTTGCAGTACGGTTCCAATTTCGTCCTTTCGCTCGAGCACACCAGAATGTTTTCGTACGATCAAACGTCTAAGGCGAATTAGTGCGTGTCCCCTGACTGGCACCAACGGATCGGCCAAGTCTTCCATTAGTTTGTCCAGCGACCACGGCTCCGACTTCTGCAAACTAACCGACGACTCCTCCAGGTCGTACATCTCTGCGAGCAGCTGAGCCAGTTGAGCAGCTTTGGAACGGAGTTGAGACGAGGTGTGCAAGACAGCCAGACTCTTTAAAGGGACAATCAGGTCGCTCAGCGTTGAGTGGGATTTAGCCTCCAGAATCAGCAGACTAACGATTCCTAGCGCAAACGAACAGCTCTCCTCGTTATCGTATTGGGTCGGTTGACTGATAATTTGCTGAAAGCCAATGTCTTAGGAAGGAGCGACTCGGTACAGCCACCCAAGGAAAACAACACTCTTTATAAAAGCTAATGCCATGTATTTTGTAACTGAAATTAGCAACACCTAACTAATACTTAATTTCGCGGGCATGAAACATCGATGAACTGTTCCCGAAAAAGTAAAAAAACCGCCTATTTTGCCTTAAAAACATACATGGGCCGGAAAAATCCGGAGGGAGGTCTGAAGATCTCGGGGGAGGGTTCCCAGAAAAAAGTCCAAAGCGCCTATTTTGCCTTAAATAAGCGAAATTTTTCTCCCTCCGGGAGGGGCTATGGCCGGACGAGGGGATGGTAATGGCCGTCGAGGGGAGGGGGTAAACCCAACCCTAACCCCCCGGCCCATGTATGCTTAAAAAGGGGAAAAAATTCTCCCTCCGCGGGGTGGGCGAGGGGTATGGCCGGCCGGCCGAGGAGATGTTGTAGTAGGTGTTGTAGTGTGTGTAGCGTAGCGAGGAGGTGTTGTAGTTGAAGACATTTTTTTCTCGTCGACACATGGTACTTAAAGTTGCTAATCACCTTCTTGTCTTTGACCAACAATCAAGTCGGAGAGAAAAATAGAAATAACAAGAAGAAACATCGTCGGCAAAATCAGTAAAACCATTTTTAGCCTTTCACAGGAAAAACGGCTCTTGATGGTTAATTGCGATGCTTAATGTGAATTTACAGATAGCATGATCGTATACATACACGATCACAACATACGGTTAATGCGCACTACGGATGGCATTTAACCGTCTGTCAATATAGTTGTTTTCTTTTGCTTTTTAGCAGACCTGTTAACCCAGCGCAGTAAACTAACCTTCACCAGAGGCAGCATCTTCTCTGGATTCTCCAATAAGTTATCCTCGAACTTCTCCACCAATACACTGAACAAGGACAGTCTAGACAGCTGCCAATGCTCGTCCTGTTGAGACTGTTCGAGACGAACAAAGTGCTTGCACTCCTCGCTAACAGAAGCAAGAGAAGTCTCATCGTCTATCAGGCAGTCACACAAAATAGTCATCAGCAAAGGAAAGCGACCTCGAGAAACTAAACTATCTACCAACTTCTGAAAAAAGACAGAACACTCTCACCAAGCAACAGTACAGAAGCATTACCTGCAAAGCGCTGATTCGCAATTGTCCAAGATTAATATTGTCATCTTCAGCTCGGCTTCTAACATTCAAGTCTCGATCGGTGGCAAAATATTCCAGATCGGTGGTTTTCCTGTCCGTAAAAGCAAGGAAGCGCAACAGACGCGCACTAGCAGCCTGATCAGTCTTCGGTTCGAGGTAAAAAACCAAAATTTCCAGCAGCAAAGAACGAAAACCGATTGCAGAGTGCTGCAGGTCGGAGAAGATATCGAAAATGGTTTCTGAATGTTTCTCCAACAAACCACGCAGTTTAGGCAGAGTTTTGCCCGGCTGTTGGCTGGCGCAGAGAGCAGAAATTGTCTGGACGCTTTTGGCTAAGGCTGTTCGGGTGGAGAAAGAGTCAAACAAAGGATCCAAGACAGAAGCTTGGAAAATAGAGTAGAATCTCTGCGGAACTTTCCAACCAACCACACACACCAGTCTCGCAAATTTCTGCGCATCGCTGTCCAACAGCTCACACAATTGTAGACAAATATTCTCGAAGTAGGCGTTCGGCTTCTTAGCCCACTGTCGAGGTACTTTGGTAACAATGGCAGCAATTGAGTCGGCCTTTCTCCAATCTTCTGTCACGGACGGACCCGACTGAATATCATCCATGGCCTGAATCACAGCCAACAGACCAGATTTTTCGGTCAAAACTCTGGATAACAAGTTTCCGCACGAGAGTAGCAGCCATTTAGGAGGGTTGCCGGTCTGTAAGGCAAACAACTGTCGCACCAGTTCGGGTCTGTAGACCGTTTCCAAAAGCGCCTCAACTTCTGCGTGCAGAGCGGAGCAGCACGGAGTTTCCTGGTCGCTGGATAACTGGAAGTCGGCAGCCAACAAGTCGACTAGAAAGTGAGAGACCACCAAGCTTTTCAGCGCAGCGTCAGAGTTGCATAACTGACAGAGACAACGAACGCACAGAGTGAGTTGGTAGTGACGAGCCACTCTGTCGCTTAGCACAGAACAAGTCTCTGACAAATACGACTGCGGCGCTCGTGTTCTCTTACTTAACGGAATTCCTACCCCGGCGTCCAAACACGGCACTAAGCCTAGTCCGACCAGCAGTTGCAACAGTTTGACCAAGATGTTTTGCTCATTGACAGAGAGAAGAGGCTTCTCCTGGTCACGTTCTGAGGGCAAACTATCGCAGAATTCGTCCAGAGCACAAATCAGCCAGTGCGCGAAGGTCAATTCAGCACTGCAGAAACTCCAACAGATAGACGGAGGAATCTTGGAAAGCAAGTCAGTCACGCGCGAGTGAATGCGCGAAAATTCCCTGTCTCCTGTTATTATTTCGGTTTCATCGGTTGGCAGCGCTCCAGTCTTAATGAACTTGTCGGCACAGCTCTCCAAATAAGCGACTAGGCTCGAAGAGCAAGTAGAAGTCATCTAAAATTGAGTTCGAAGCAACTCCACACACACACACAAGTAACATAGGTACACCTTACCGGTTTTCGCTTTGGCTTTGGCTTTTCTATTCTTCTAGTCAGTTTTCTTCACAAGTTTTCTCGGTGTATAATTGCTGCTAAGCTTGCTTTCTTTCTTCCTTTCCTTCCTCTCGTAGGCATCGGTAGCAAAACAGATAGTTTTGGTGGTCCATGAGATAGTAAAGTGGACAAGCGACAAAATGGAGGCACATCTCACGCTACTCTGACTACTCTGACGGTTGGGCAAAACCTAAAACGTACCGTCAACACCGTCGGCCTCATCGGACCGCGCACTTGGTGTTCTCCACGCCCGCTTTAAACACCGACTGCCGACATATGCGGCTGTTCCACCACCGGTCCGATTGAGGTCGACGGTGCTACGGTGGCGGCTAATCGCATCGGATCTGACTTCGGCCGACCACCCAAGCAGATTTAAGAAGGTTGAAAGAACCCCCCAAACTCTCCTTGGCGGATCATACCCCACTCGCCGACCAATATCCCCTCCAAAATATTGGCGACCATTTTTGGGAAAGCGATTTTAATCCCACCCCTGGGCTGAAAATCCATACCTCCTCCATTTTTTTCCGGACCATGTACAGTATGTATACTGGAGCAAAATAAAAGAGTTAAAAAAAGAGGAGCAGATTAAAAGTGTTAAAAAAGAACATGCACCATGCTGACTTGTGAATCATTTGAACGAATTTAATCCTAGCACATGAAGTTTGTGGTTGGTGGGTTCAAAAGCTGTCGAGGCGATGGGAAGTAGTCGACACAAAGCCCAAACCAAGGCCGCCGAAAGTCAGCAGTGGCAAGTACAGGATGTCTCAAAAAAATGATCACATTTCTTTTTACTGCCATTTCCGCAAATTTTGACCAAATAGGCTGAAATTTGGATCATAGGTGCCAAAACTCGGGCAATTTTATGTGTTAAAGTTTGGTGCACTAGGCTTGACTCATTCCCGAGAAATTTCAAAAAAAGTGAAATTTGTTAAATCAATAGTGAAAGCCGGTCACCGAAAAAATGATCACATTTCTTTTCACTGCCGTTTCCGCAAATTTTGACCAAATAGGCTGAAATGTGGACCATAGGTGCCCAAACTCGGGCAATTTTATGTGTTAAAATTTGGTGCACTAGGCTTGACCAATTCTCGAGAAATTTCAAAAAAAGTGAAATTTGGTAATTTCAATACCAAAAGCCGGTCACCGAAAAAACGTTACATTACATTATCGCCTAAACTCTAACGATAGCGTTGGAGTTCATGCGTCAACTTTTTACACACGAATTACCCTGAACTTCTGCGTTTACACTCCAAATTTCATCCAATTCCGTCAAAAATTAGAAAAGATATAGGAAAAGGAAATGTTTCCATTTTTCGGTGACCGCCTTTCACTATTGAAATTACCAAATTTCACTTTTTTTGAAATTTCTCGGGATTGAGTCAAGCCTAGTGCACCAAACTTTAACACATAAAATTGCCCGACTTTTGGCACCTATGGTCCAAATTTCAGCCTATTTGGTCAAAATTTACGGAAATGGCAGTAAAAAGAAATGTGATCATTTTTTTGAGAAACCCTGTAGATAAATGGGAACCAAATCGGCGCTGTCTTGCACACATCGACAGCAAAAGGGGAGGTTGCTGTTAAGGAGGCTGCCTTGTGTCTCTTCCTGCTCTACAGCAGTTGGCTACTCCTAGTCCGAAAGGGCAAAACGTTACAACAACATGACTTTCATAATTGGGATAACAATACCAAACTACAAAATACAGCTACAAAAAATATTATTGGTCATACGTATTGAACGAACCGATAAAAAATACTTGTTGGAAGCACCAGAGACCCTACGATTTATCAATCGGTAGCTGAACCATAGTTTTATCATAAACTACACTTGAACATAGGCAACGTGCACAATCTACTTTCCGTGGTGATCAGTAACTCTGATACCGTACCTAAGCAGATCAGCAGCACTGGGGGCAGCAGGAGCACCAGACATGAGATCTTTGCCGGTCTGACTTTTAGGAAAAGCTATCACATCTCTGATGCTAGAATAGCCAAGCAGAATTGCCAAATACCTATCCAGTCCTAGAGCAAAGCCACCATGCGGAGGCGCCCCCAAACTCAAAGCTTCGAGCAAATGTTGCATCTTAGTTGCATCTTCATTCAGAATTTTCTCCAGTACAAATTTCTGCACGTCAGACTGGTGAATTCTGATCGATCCTCCACCCAGCTCCACTCCATTCAGCACCAAATCGTAGTGCTGACCTGTCACTGCCTCCGCATTTTCGTACAGCAACTGCTCGTGCCCCCGGATAGGAGCTGTGAATGGGTGATGCGCACTTTCTAGAAGCCCGCTTCTATCATCTTTGATGAAGAGGGGGAAATCGACCACCCAAAGGAAGTTGAACGTTCCAGTACGGACTGCGACGCCGCAACTTTCGAGAGTGTCGGCCGCTAGACTACGCAAAAAACCCAAAGTCCGCTGCACTCTATCTAATTCTCCCCAGCACACGATCAGTACATCTCCTTCAGAAATGACCAACCGTTCGCCAAGTTTAGTCTGAATTTCGGCGGCTACTTTGGATCGCAAGCTGCCCTGCCACCGACGGTCGGCATCGCTTCTGTTTACGGAGAACCTCTCAGCAAATGTCAAACACTCCACTGCAGCTCGCCATTCACCTTGCACTTTCTTGGTAACATACGCTGACGCTGCTTTGACCACGATACACTGTACAGAGGGCGTGGCTACATCACTGAGCCAATCAGCGAATGGCGCGACCGACAGTAACTCATCACTGAGATCAGTGAGCGTGTAGCCAAAACGAGTGTCTGGTTTGTCTATGCCATAAAGGGACATGGCTTGTTGGTACGTTATCCGTGGGAAAGGCAAGACTAAGGAATTGGCAAGCGGCCAAGATTGCTCGATTACATTTTCGACCAATGACATGACACCGTTCTGGTCGGTGAAAGATAACTCAAGATCGATTTGCGTGAACTCCGGTTGACGGTCAGCTTTGCTGGTCTCGTCTCGAAAACAACGCGCTACCTAAACAAACAATGATCAACAAATAGTACTGTACGATAAAGGCAAGAATCACTTGAAAATATCTATCAACGCCTCCGATCATAAGCAGCTGCTTGAACTGTTGCGGACTCTGGGGCAACGAGTAAAACAAGCCTTTCAGTTCGCTAGAAGGCACAATGAACTCTGCCGCTCCTCCGGGAGTTCTGCGGAACAGCAACGGCGTCTCAACTTCGACAAAAGCGCACTGCTCCAACAAGTATCTCCGCATGCGAGCCACCACCTCCGACCGCGTCCTAAGCACCAGTTGCTTTCTGGGCTTGCGCAACTCAAGGTATCGGTATTTGTGCTTGACCGACTCGTCCGCTACCTCAGCTCTCTTGTCGCCGATCTCGAAGGGAAGAACGGCGGGCGCCCAGTTCAAAACCTCCACTCGCTCCGAGTGCACTTCAATGTCCCCGGTGCTCATCTGGGGATTGCGATCTTTATCCGGGCGTCGGTGCACCACTCCGCTGATTAGAACAGACGACTCGTAGGTGATTTTGCGAGCTGCATCTTTGGACCGTTCCGGCACCAGAACCTGTGTAAGCCCGTAGGAGTCTCTGAGACTCAGAAAAGTTATGTCGGACAGCACTCGCCGGTACTGTAGCCAGCCGCACAAAGTCACGCGACTACCCACATCGGAGCTGCGGAGTTGACCGCAGTTGTGAGTTCTGTAGGTGTAGGAATTGACACCGGAAGTGCAAAACCGAAGTGTAATTGCCAAACGGCTCTTGATAGACAGGAATGGACGAGCAATCATCGCCTGGACCAAACTGAAATTGCGTTGATAACAGAGTGAGCACAAGCGGACCCTAAACAACGTTGTAAAAAATGAGGGGTGAATTTTGAAGAGGTCTGTTAGTGTTCAGAAATATTAAAAAAACGTATAAAGCCATTTGAAAGGCTGATCTACTGTTTACTACTCTTAGGGCCGTCCATAAACAAACAACGTTCAGAGGGGGGGGGGGTCGGTTGAACGTCGGAAAACGTCGCAAGAGGGTTGGTGTCAAAAACGTCGACGGTTTTTTAGGTGCCTAGGAAGCTTTTGTCCGCAACTATGTTACAAGGAAAACTCAACCCAGTTTATGCTTCCAACCGCCAAAATGGTAGTTTACTGTCACTGTCAAAAAAGATTCTTTTTAACGGCTTCTGCAGTGTCATGTCGGTTTTATTGAAGATTTTCTAACGTGTCGGACACAGAACCAAGTTTAGTCGGGGGGGGGGGGGGGTGTCAGCCAAAAACGTTGTAGTTTTTAGGGGGTTGTTCTGAAAACGTCGAAAAAAGTCGGAAGGGAGGTTGGGGTCCCAAATTTTTTAACGTCGTAGTTTATGGACGGCCCCTTAGTGCACAAAATTTTGTTGGTTCCTCAGTTTTGGCCGGCGTTTCTTAGTCTACCTCTACCAGAAACAGAACCTAGGCACCACCAACACTATGTAGGTAATTAGAAGTATTTACACTCACAGAGCAACTGATAAACACTACACTTGCACTAGCAGATACACTGATTTACTCGATCACAAGAAAATGGCATAACGTGTAGAGTTCAGGAAAACGGTACATCGATATACTGAGCCACTTCGCTCGTACGATTAACACTTTGAGCTGCTCTACTAGACAGTTCTCTTTCAATATCGGCAGGTAGCTTTCGCTTGCGAGAGTGCTGTCTAGAGACGGCAGAGATGGGTTTGGCGGCAGTCAAGCCGGCCATGATAAGATTGAGATGTTCGGGGGAGCGGATGGTGTGAATTCTAGCCAGCAGTCGGTCCAAGAGATCAAGGGCATCGTTGCCGCCAAACATAACCATCTTCTGAAACAGTTTCAGTTTGACTGTGTTGCAGCGTTGCAGAATTTCGTCCTCAAATCGGTGCGCCTCCGTTTTCTCTCTCGGCATCTGATGCGACTTGGCGAGATGACTTCCGCTCACCACCAAGATTCCTCTAGAGACATCGTTCTCCTTCGCCTGTTCTTCTGAACCTCCGACAGAGATAACCGAGTCAGTTGTGATGGCACTGGGCTGTTTGGCAATCTGGGAAACCAGCCAACGGTCTTCGAAAGTGTGCTCGGAAGGGTGAGGTAAGAGAACGCTGGGTATATAATGAGCCACTGCCAACACGTGCTCACAGAACTTGGCTGCTCCTCCTGGACAGCACGAACAACTGCCTGTGGCTGTGTCCACCAGTAAATAGGGCTTCTTCGGCTTGCCACTGTCCACCTGAACTTTAAACACTAGACAGACCGAGACAGCAGATAAATACAGTCATACACATAACAGCAGTCTCTAAACTAGTAAAATTTGTGATTTCTGCCAACTTTTTTGCTCAGAATGCTTTTTAAACACGTTTTGAAGGCTAATTTTGCGAAACTTTAACGCCCTTGTTCGGCAGCGGCCCAACCAGGCAACTTCAAAATTTTACACCCCTCTGCAAAATCATGGATACGCCACTGACTGGCATTCCGAGTAATTTTTGGCCTGAAATTCATTTTTTAGAACTGCAACTCATTTTTGGCTCAGAGCCCAACCACTACAAACTGGATAATGAAGTAGATAGTGACTGTCACACATGTGCATGGTCGGCGGCTCAGGGAGGGACGGCCAGGTCTCTGTGCGTAGTTACCTGGATATAGGTGCAAATTTTCGGTGGGAAATTTGATTTGTTGCCCAAAATTTTGGCTGGAAATTTGAATTTTGTCCAAAATTTTGGCTAAAAATACGAAATTTTCGGTTAAAATTCAAAAATTTGTAGTACAAATCTAATTTTCGACAAAAAATTGCCAAAAAACCACTTTTCTGATACAAACATTGCCAAAAAAATCGAAATTTTCCAGGAAAATTTGAAAAAATTTCGGCTTTGGTGCGTAGTTGCCTGGAGGAAGGGTGCGTAGTTGCGTAGTTGCCAAAATTGATTTCTGTAGCTTAAAAACGCATCTGGAGGCTTTCTAGCAGCCTCTAGCAACGTTTGGTAGATTTTCATTTCGTCCCCCTCTGCCCCCCTGGGCACCCCCATGCACATGTATGGTGACTGTAGGAGTAAAAGTAAATGATTACAAGAAAGAGCTGGTCTCTGAGCTGACTGATTTGCTCGTGGGCAGGAATTACGACCGGCACTTGTGGCAGTTTGTCCAAGTACAGGCCACCTGAGTATTGCTCCAATCGCCGCTCGTAATACTCGTCCAAACGTGCTATTACGTAGGATATTTGCGACACCACATTGTAGTCGTAGGTTCTACAATACACACCCCTAGCCAGAAGTACGCAGTTAGTTCCCACCATACATGTAACGAGTCCGGGCCGGTCTGGGGTAGCTAACAAAAAAGCTGTTTAGGGCTACAAATCGTTAAAAAGCTCTAATTAGGGCTCAACTATAAGGTGATTTTGCGAATTTTCGTGTTTTTATAAAGGTGCAAAAAAGGACCCAAAATGGCTTTCCAGAGAAATCGTCTGGTTGGTGGTGGAGGAGGGTTAAATAATAATTCTAAGGAAGCTTACTTACGCAGCGAGAGCTTCGGTTTTGGCTAGACAGACGGTGGCCTCGGCAAAGTTGACGCAGCTGACGTCCAACTCACTCAACGCTCTATAGACCAGACACCACTCACTCTTGTGTTGCCAGTAACCCTCCAACAACTGCTGCCATGCAGGGTAGGCGACAGCGTAGGACCGCATCGCTGTATCGTAGGCTGCTCTCATTTCGTTCTAAACAATACCTCATAGCAACTATAAAAAAGTAGGGGCAAGATGCACGTACAGCATCGGCAGCGTACATAATGTCATAAAACTGGGCCATCATTTGCGGTCTATCCTCCCGAGAAATCTCTTCATAGCCGGCGTGCAGCCATTGCCAGACTGCGTGCGGCAGCTGCGACCAACACAACACCAGTCCGGCATTGGGCCAAATGTCTTGTAAGACACTGCTGAAACAAACTGACACTGTCCTGCTGTTAAGAAATGGTAAGGACATGAGCTACCGTTCAAGAGGAAAGTCGCCCGTCACCACCACTGATGGTTCGCGCCTGCCGCCAAACGCTATCGAACCTAATTTTTCGTCCAATAATGCCTTCAGCAACTCGAACGATCGCTGCATTAGAAACTCACTTTCAGCTAGAAAATATCACTTATACAGTCAGGCACTTAACGCCGTTTATGGCACCGACACCATAAATGGTAGTATGGTACCCCTACGTTCGGGGCCTGTGGTGGTACCACTATAAGGTACCATACATGTAACAGCTCCGGGCCGACCTGGTGGGAGGGGGGTAGAGGGGGTTTTCCTCAGATGGGGGGTCGAGGGGTGGTTTCGTCCAGAGGTGGGTCCAAAATTTCAAAAACTCCAGAACGCCTGGAAATGCGTTTTTAGCACGTTTTTTACAGCAAGGACGCTAAAAATCGCAATTTTAAGCTGCCAAATAGCTTTTTAGAGCTAAAAACAAGCAAAAAATGACAAAAAGGCTTCCAAAAACACCGAATTCTCTTAAATATCAGGAGTGCAAGCGCCAAATTCGGTTCCCAAACCCAAAGGCTTTTCAAGTGAATTTTAGGCTAAAAATTAGTGATTTCTGACCCAGTTTGTTAATACTGGAGCCACCACTAGTACTTGTATTTTTTGGTCGGGGGGGGGGGTCCCCTTAACTTGTCTCGGGGGGAGGGGGAGGGGTGTTTGGCCTTTCCAGCAGGGGGAGTAACCCCCCAAACCCCCCTAGTACATGTATGTAAGGTACCGGTACCATGGTACCACTCTGTTCAGATTTCGTACCATATTCTGGTAGTGGTACCGGCACCGCCTTGACCCTACTGTGCCTGAGACTTGTCCCACTGGTTGTGGGGCAATCCACACTAATCATCTCTTCAACTGCCCTCGAAAACCCACCACCCTAGCTGTGGAGTCCTTGTGGCTCAGCCCCATGGAGGCCCTGAAGTGGGTGCGCAGCTGGCAGTAGAAACAACAACAACATGGGTACCATAATATCTAAACTGAACATTACAATACTATGAATTTTCTCAAAACTCAAAAACCTTTTACCTCCACTTGCTCAAAATCTGCTGCACTCGTAAATTAGATTTTCTGGCGTCAGTGCGTGTTTCTGCAGTAGCAGAGCCAGTCCTTTGTCTGCCAGAATGGAGGCTTTGTTTTGGTGGTCGTTGAACAGAGGAATGGCTGAAATAAGGTCTGTCAAGAACAAAACTAATTGCTAACAGTCCCCCTCAGCTTACTGATCATCGGCACTCCAAACCTCACTGCCCCGGCTCAGTGTGGTGCACTTTTTATCTAGGTAACTAGGTAACTAGGTATACCTAGTATTACCTAGTTAATATGCGGGAAAAGTACCTAGATTTACTTTACCTAGTTGCTGGTTACTCTATTTTACCTAGTTTTACTTTACCTAGTTTTAAATCCACATAACTAGGTACTTCTAGGTAGAACAAGTTTACCTAGTTTGATATTTTCAGTTTTACGTTGCTTTTTCAGTCAGCAAACCTTCAAATTTCCGGCTTTCCCACAATTACAGTGGCCCAGAGAATGAATTTCTGACTTATTTAATCAATAAAATACAAATATTTACTTGAAATGTGTCAAATTTCGTAAATATTAACTCCACTAACTTCATCATTGTTCTATTGAACCAAAAATAATATTTTGACTTGATTTCGAGCGTTTTTGGTTTACCTAGTATTACCTAGTTTTTCTGGGCTTTACCTAGTATTACTTTACCTAGTTTCTTAGCTGAGAACTTTACCTAGTATTACTTTACCTAGTTTTTTAGGTGACAACTTTACCTAGTATTACTTTACCTAGTTTCAAATTTTAAAAATGCACCACACTGCCCCAGCTACGCTGCTCCCACCAGCGTGGGTTATCAATAGCTTGGTTTTTGGATGAGCCAGTAGTTGAGCTAATTCCAGCCACGACTCTGTAATCACGTTGGCCGGCAACCCACTGGGAACCGTGTCTGTATGCCAGATGAATCAGTAGTTTTTGAATCTGAATTGCCATCAAAACTTGCTATCAGTGTAAAGTCAAACTGCTGACTTGCGAAATGTTTCCGTGAATGCAGCTACCCATCGCGCGGACATGGCATATGTTTGAGTGCTCATCGACAGTATTATCGCACCTTCCTTCATCTCTGATAACCTACAAAGTTATCGGTCCTAAAAAATTTTCGGGGAGTATGCTCTATCTGGTCTAGCTCCCCCGTCCGGTCGAGTAACGGATCAGACCTGTAGTTCTGGTCTGATGGAAAATTCGGATCCAATCGGGACCTATTAATTAGATTGTGCAGTATCCACTAGTCCTACACAGTCCTATTGTACATATAGTAGGTAGCTTGAAGGCACTGGTCACACAGGTACCTGTATTTGTGATCGATGTGCTGTGTATTCTGGTGCCAGCAGTTCTGCAACTTTCCCACAGCTTCTGGATCAACGCTCCCAAAGGGGGTAGGTTTGGGAAAGTCGAGGTAGGGATGCATGCCAAAGAAGGTCAGTAGCGGCTTGTGTTGAGCGGGAAAACCGAATGCCAATTCGACAATCAAGTCGGCCACATCTGTGATCAGTTTGTCTGTAAGTTATATTTGTATTGCATTCAAGCGAACTCAGACAGTCAGTACTGGTAATAGTGGCGTGCTGTAGTGTACTGATAGTTCGCTGAGCTAGGCTCATTCTGTCTGTGTATGGACTACCCATGAATGGAATGTAGGAGAAGGGAAACGGATTTCCCGATGAAGTGTCAAATGTGTGGCAGTGACCTGCACATACATACCTCAGATAGGGTATCTGCAAACAATCTAATTACTTGCTCTTGTATACTTGAATCTTTATCTTTTAATCAGACCACAGGTCATCCTGCACAGTTATTGTTTTATTGATTAATATTATGTACATTGGTGTTCTCTTTATTATTATTAATCGTAAGCGTTGATTCCATTAAGAGCCGTTTTTTATAAAAACCATGCGGGTGGCGGAACATGAAATTTTTTGACCTATACTTTTTATGTGATGAATCGATAGGTCTTTAGTAGAAAACACCACCCCTGCGGTATTTTTGCTCTCCGATACCTCTTGCGGTATTTATGGCCAAAAACGTGATTTTGGACATTTTCCACTCCTGGAATAGCGTACTTGAACCGATTTAGCTCATATTTTCAGCATAGATTATGCTTACCATACTAATTATGCGTGCCAAGTTTGGGGCTGATCGGTTCACCCTGTCGTGAATAGCATCGATTTTAAGTGAAATTTTAAAAAATCGAAAATATTTTTTTCCGCTAAATTCAGGATTTTGTCCGTACTTCTAGGGTAGATAGAACTCGTCGCCCTCTACACGTTGGTGTTTTCACTTTTTTTTGGCTCGGCCCCGTTTTTGAGTTATTCATGTTTTAATTTTCGAAAAAAAATTTGCGGTATCTTTTTAGAATCATGCACAGTTCTGATACCCCTGAAGCTAGAGCGGCGTGTTGTAGCGCGTTGCACGCAGAATTTCGTGAGCTATCCAGCCATATAAGCGAAATCGATGTACATACGACCTCATACACCAGAATGACGGCGAGCCAAAGTTTCGGTCGAAAATGACCCAATTTCGGACAAGGTTTCTTTACATGTTTTGACGTCTACCGCTGGGTTGGTGCGTCAAATCGCAAAGATTCGGGCATCAAACGATAGCTGAGATTCTCACGATTCCGAAAATGGTCTCATTGTTGCGTTTTATAGCCATTTGATGCTAGTTAAGCCCCGGTAATTGTCTGCTGTTCGGTAACCGTAAGCCATACCACTAGGAAAACAGGTAAAATCGGTGAACTAAAGTGGCATTTCGATAAAAACTTACTTGCATACGAATTGTAGAGCTACTCTAACGCCTTCGATTGATATACAGTCGTACCTTGTTAATGGCATTTCCGGACAAGGCCTAAAGTGGCTTTTTAACAAATCATAAATTACTACAAATCTATGTTTAAAATTTATAAGCATACTAATCGGTATACCAAGTAGTAGCTGGCCATATAATCGAGGTAACAATACTAACGAGGGGCCCATTAATGAAGCACGACTGTATTTGCATGACCCAGCTAAATGTAGTGTCTAATGCGAATTTAGTTCTGTCTAAAATTTATACTTAATGGGTTTATTGCACAGTAACATCATACAGTACATGTACTAGGGGGTTCGGACTTTGGGGGTTACCCCTAGATAGAAAGTGAAACCCTCTCACATCCCCCGGAGAAACTAACAAACAAGCTCAGCAATCACTAATTGTTAGCTTAAAATCGGCTTAGAAGGCGTTTTGTAAGCGATTTTGGTGTTTCCGCTGCTGATATTTAAGAGAAATCGGTGTTTTTAGAAGCTGTTTTTGTTATTTTATGCTTGCTTTTAGCTCTTAAATGTTATTTGTATGCTTAAAATTGCGATTTTTAGTCATATGCTTGAACAAAACGCGCTGAAAACGCATTTCCGGGCGTTTTGGAGCTTTTTAAAATTTTGGACCCCCTACCTGGGTGGGCAGAACCCCTCCACCACCCCCAAGCCGGCCGGCTGGTAGTACATATTAGTAACATCAAGGATCATCAGCTGATTCAGAATGCGAATTGACTGGAGAAGAAGCTGGCGGCAGCTGAATCATCTGGTCTATGACCGTACGAACAAAATCAGTCATCAGAGGTGGAGAAATGTTAGATGACAGAACTAACAATAAAAACAACCCATCGATCGGCAGCGCGTTATAGACATTTTTGGCGTCATTATCCCTTAGCAAATGACCATGACTTTTCAGAGTCACTGCCAGTTCCCAGAAGTCAGTTACACCTACCTCGACTGACAGCAGTAGGTGTCCGTGCCGCAGGTTTCTTCAGCGGGCTCGAGCGGCGCGGACACCTGCACATGTCAGCGCCGAAATTATATCGGTCAGTTCCGTAGGTAACCTCAACCTGTCAGACAGCTACGTGTGTGGGGGCAGACAGATAAAATTGCCGGTCACTTATAATCGACAGACAAGTTACGTTAGATGGCGTTGGCAGCCGACATATGTGAAGGTTCTGGTTGTTCGAAAAATCCGCCTTTTGCTGTGGAAAGGAAAAAACAAAAATAAAAAAACGCTTCTTTCCTCCCTCCCTCACTCTAGGCGCTAGTTGTTTGATCGTTGAATAGATAGGTCTAATCGGCTTTATGTATTGATTCTTTTGAAATAACCAGCTAGCGCGAATCTTTGTTGAATAGCCTAATTCTGGAATGTTTAGAGATGGAGGATCGGCAGTCCAGCAATGGCAGTCTGATGAACAGACGAAGTCGGTCACCAAAGAAGACACCAGAGCGGCAAAGGTTTTGTGAGTACCTAGAGATGCAACCATAATCCGGTATTATCTGGTATATACCTAGTAATCCGGTATCCGGTGTTTTTTTACGAATTATCCGGTTAATACCGGAGAGTCCGGTATTTTCAGATCCGAAGCACTATATGGTAGCCGGTATTTTTCTTTGCGGTTGCATCTCTAGTACCTAGTACCTATTGCTGATTTGATAGTAGGCCCTGTTCACGAAAGTACGATCTTGATCCCTCAGTGGCCGGCCAAATCGATAATTGGTCTGGCCGACGCACCCTAAACTGATGCCTTTCTAGGGATACTTTGCCATAAACTGATGTGTCTATAGGACTCAGGGAACTTTTATACTTGGAAAATAGGCCCTATACTGATTCGTGGGCCAGACCAATTATCGTAGCTTGCGCACGTGTAGTGAGCATAAACCTGTTGCGTTTTCAGGGGGCGCAATCTATTGTAACCGGCCCTAAGGCCATCTTGGCGCTGGCCTTATCGGCCGGCCGGCCGTTCGCGCGTGCTAAGGTCATAGCATGTGTCTGCGCCGCCGCTGAGAGACCGATAAAACCGATGTTTACCCAATTATCAATTTAGCCGGCCAGTGCGGGACCTGGATTGTTAAGTTTTACCGTCTTCTCTCACTTGGGTCCTTCCTTCCTAGCAAATCTGAAGCTAAGCGTGACCCGAAAAGTTCCAACTAAAGCTTTTATAGACGGCAGAGATCGCGTGAGAGAAGTGCGTCCGGTCGTCGTTCTGACCTTGGTCAGAACCATTCATTGGAGAGAGGTATCGCGTTTTTATGCATCAAATTCCTTTCAATTGGACGTCCGTTAGTTGCATACATCTGGGCGGGTGGTTCAGGAGTTGGTTACCCTTGTTGTTTTGAGGTAGAGAGCATCTCTTTTATGCAGTTGTGTGTTCCAGCAATTTGAACAAAACCCCAATGTGCTGTACCAGTTTGCGCCCTACTAATTATTGAGCACGAGGTCTTTATTTTTTCGGGAACCTAAATAATTTTTGTGGTTGCATAATATGCTCAAAAGTCAGCTTTAGTGCGCCAAATCCTAATAGCCTTAACTTTCATAAACATACGTAGATGTAACCAAGGGTCTGGAAGTCTGCCCACACTCGACTTTGGCCATACTCGCAGTCGGGCACCCAAAGACAATTATTCTGGGGAGCCTGTAAAACAGCACGTTTTTGTTGTATTTGAGCCCAAATAAGTGATTTTTTACAATTATTAGCCGAAAATTGTTTTATGCCGTGTTGATCCTTTTTGAGTCAACCCTACAATAGGATTTTTAGCTAACAGCTTCCGGCCGGCGCCAGACCTCTACTACCTCTTCTTACTCATCGGGGTGTGACCTAATAGTCGTGATGTTTTAGGTACAAGTGGAATCTCGCGCTGCAATTCGGACGACAGAGGCAGAAAGCAGACATCGCCACTGTGGGATCGAAGGTGTGTTCAATAATGCTTCTGTAGGGCAGTGAAATGTTGTATGCGATTGTTACTTGCAGTCCGAGTGCACCGGACGATGCAGCCGCAGACTACAACCGAGAAGTAAACAGCTCCTTCGATCTGTTCGACGCGCACGGCAATTATAAACCTTCGCCAAGTGCATTAGTGTCTGATGCTGGGTCGGATAGCTCTGGCGAGTCAGACGAAAGCGTTTTCGGAGATGAAGGTAAAGAAAAATTTGTGTGAATGTCTATTTTAACATGTGAACAGGCATTGGTAAAGTAGAGGCTGATGGTGCCTATTTATACCACCATTGGGTTCTTCTACCAAGGCCCTGAGAGGGCCCTACCCCCTCAGGAATTTTTGCACTGTTTTTGTTTGGCAAATTGTTATAAAATTAGGTAATTGAACAAGATTTCCTATTTTTACGAATGATAAGGCAAAACTAGCTTGATTTTTGTCAAAATAGGACTTTTCCATACCACCACATCGGCCGCCGATACCTTCCCTCAGAATTTGAATAGTCTCCATTCCGTCAGCTGAAACGTTACCCCATGACTGCAGGTGAACATATTGACGTTTTAGTTGCTAAGACAGACCAAAATCAATTGCTGCCAAATGTTGCTGACAAGCAGGATTTTACAGGTTGTTAGTGTTGCAGTTCATTTTTATAAAATGTTTCGAGGCTGTATGTTTAGACGAGCAAGAAGAGCGCTCGAGCGAGAACGGAGATGTGTCTCAGGAAGATGATTCGGTCGCGCACCCCCCTGGCTGTCCTGAAGCGGCTACATTCCCAAAATATGGTTATTCACCAATCACCAATGAGAATGAGGAAGTTTTGGTAATGTTTGCTTTGATATCAGGGTTTGTACAGGTCAGAGAAGTCGAGGAATAGTCAGGGAATTTAAAAGCGGTTTGGTAGTTAGGGAATTTCGTGTCTAGTTAGTCAGGGAAAATTTAGTCATGCCTCCATAAAGTGTTTGCAGAGCTGTTAATTTTATGCTGTCAAAACACGTCCTTTTTGTATGGGTTCTTGAAGGCTAACTTTCCAATTTTTCTCTCAGCTTAGTTAGAACTATAAATAGTAACAATTTTATCATCAGAACAACTTCTTGAAAGGGTTTTTGCACGTAATTTTTCAAGTTTTTCTCGCCTTGGTTAGGCAGCGGCCCAACCAGGCCTCTTACAGCGACAAAATTATTAATTTTATGCTTGAAACACCGTTTTGAATTGTTCTTAGGGAACGGCGTCAAAATGGGCTAGCTGAATTTGGTGCCAGATCTTGTATTTTGCCCCAGATCTGGCCCAAGATCTGTGCCGAGATATGTGGCAATGATGGGCCCAGATTTCGGGTAGAACTCAAATCTGGTTTCTCCGGCCAAACTTTTTTAGCCGGCGGTCTTCTGTCGGCGCTCTTATAAAAACTGCATTCGTAGTTAGGGCTAGGGCAGGGGGAGGGCTTTATGGACAGCACCTGTATATTAAGCTGTATGCCGAATTTTATTGCTCTGAATCATGCGCCTGAAAGCATTAGAAAGCGTTAATCGTGTGCCGTGCCAGAGCTGGCGCGGTGGACCGAAAAGTCTGAGAATCACATTTACTATCCAGACCAACCCGAGCGGTTTTTGCTGCTTTTTTGGAAATTCGCTAACCCAAGACCGCCGGCTCCAGATTTTCGGCGTGTATGCAATTGTGTGTTCTATTCTATTTTGCAGTGGTTGCGTCATCACTCTCGCGTGCAAAATGGTCGACTGCTGGGGGACACCCGTGATCGGGAGCTATTCGGTGCATTGCCATATGGTCGCAACCAGAAAGTAGAAGTGGTTCTGGAGGCTGGGGTTGGCATGGTTGTGGACAGACCAGAGTGGTGCGAACTGATCAAGGAACGTGTGTACCGGATCGAATGGTGTGGCCATGCTCAGAATTATGGGGCATACAACTTCTGCTCCTACCCTGAAAGCAGCTTGGTGCCTTCCATCAAACAGGCACGTCATATAGCTGCTGAAGAATGGATTGAAGTCGACCAACCCACCCCCTCAGGCCGCCGCTACCCCTGAGAAATTCCCCCTTAGGCTCTGACCTACCTACCCCGTCAGGCCGCCGCTACCCCTCAGAAATTTTAGGAGTTGGTCAAATCCGACTTAAAAGAAAGACAAGAAAAACGAGACATGGCAGATATGGAAAGCGGCATACAGCTAGTGCGCGATGTCTCCAAGCTCTGTGACGAGATCGTGCACCTCTGGATGACTCGCAACGTGCAGGCTATTAGCGGCATTCGAAGCAAGCTGATCCTCGGACAGGCCAAGATGGACACGGCTTACGACATGTTCAGTGAAAAGGCAAGTACTTTATGCGCTGGTTTTTTTATGGTACTAGTACCAGGTTTCCTACCGGTTTGTATAATGCGAACAGTTGCAACGGCTTTTTAGATCGGGTCTCAGATAGCGTTTCCGAGTAAATTTGGTTTGAAATTGCTATTTACTTCGTGATTTTGGCCAAAACAATTTAGTTTTGTAATTAAATTTTAATTTGATCGGAAACACTAGTCTCAGATCTGGCAACATTGAGCAAAATCAGTACTTTCAGCAAAGTCCAGCGGACCTGTCCAACCTGACAGACGAAACGGACGTGTTGGAAACACCACTTTCCAGTCGGCCCCAATACAAAATGAGAAGAACATTGGACGTGCCCGACGAGGCAGTGTTTGTACGTCATTGTTGCAACCGTTTTTACAAACTGTCATTCATCGTTTTCCAGGGCATTCAATTAAAGGGTTTCGAGGATCCATGGCAGATGCGTTCTTTGCTGGAATACAAGGCAAAGGTTTGTTTATTAATAGGTCACACAAACAAATTGTTTAGATAATTTCATGTTACAGAATGCCGCCGAACTCGCTGCTCGTACCACGTCATCTGCGAGCAACGCAGGCTTTCCGTGTCCGCCGGACGACATGAAGGAAGGATGGCATGGCCGTGAGAGATACTACGTATGTTAGGTTGACTTCCACTTATAGAAGTAGGACTAGCTGTTCAGTCATCACGCAGGGACAGGAAACGCCTTTGCTCATGTCTGATTTGCGCCTGCTGTATTTGGCACAAACCCTGTGGGAAGGACTTTTTGCTTTCTGACCGGCATTGTTCGCTTTACCATAAAGAGCATATTTTACTTTCAGAAAGCCGTTGTCGAGTGGATCTCCAATCTGCCAGACCGCCGATACTATGCTGCCCAAGAGGGCGGCAGCCAGGAGGGCGACAAAGCGGGCCAAGAGGGCGACAAAGCGGGCCAAGAGGGCGACAAAGACTGACGTTGAATGAAATGGCCGCAAACGTGCATGCCGCTTTGATAAACGTTCAAATCCGTGACATGTTTTAATGGCAGTAACATAGCGCGCACATTTACCAAAAATGTTCTACTCTACCGAACATAGTGCGCATATTTATTTATCAAAAATTCTACTCTACCGACCATAGCCAAAATATTCTACTCTTCCGAACATAGCGCGCACAAACACCTGTGACATTTTTTAATACAGTCATGCCTCGTTAATCCGGATATTCGCCTTCTGGACAAGATCAGGCCAGGTCCAAACTTGTCGGGATTAACGAGACATGACTGCAGCAGCAAGAACACTTTACCGAGACATGACTGTAGCAGCAAGAACACTACCGAAAATCAGCGCTACACTCACATTGTGTGGCATTCACCCCAGCTGTCTTCTTCGTCCGGATCTTGCTTTGGATCTTTTTTCTCTTCCTCCTCGCCGGCCTCCGGCTCACTCACCTCAGCCTGAAAATAAAATTTTTTCGAACAGTTGCGCTGGACCAGCTTTGACTGTTCGTATACTAAAAGAGCTAGGAAATTTGGTACCATATATCTGGTGAAATCGCAAGACGATGAAGACGAATTTTTCCGCGGAACCATATATTTGTACTAATGATTAATGACGACGATGCCATCCTTGCACTTCGAATAATTTTTTGATTATCGCTGAAAAAGAAAAAAGTACACTTGCACCAGAGAATTTATGTAAATTAATCTAAACGGACCGGCGCTGCTTCTGCGGAAAAGTACACGGTCGGCCGGCGGTCACCTACTGGGAAGACAGATGTTGCTGTCTTTTCCGCATGTGCCCGCCCCGCCCCTGACATGTTGTACGCCCCGCCCCTGACATGAACGGCGTGCCCTAAAGACAGATATAACGGTCACTTTGGAAATTACTAGAGTGCTGAACTTTATGCATGTCTGCATTTTATATTTGGTGGGCAAAGTACACTTTCCTCGTCTGACACCTGCAGGTGTCCGCGGGTGACAGAAAACTAATGTGGTGGTTTGCTAAGGGTTATTGTGGTTAGATCTTCGGCACCACTTACACACAAAACACTTGATCAAAACCAGTTTCACAAATCCGCGCAGCATGGTGAACAATGAAAGCACCGCCGATAGTGTCCACAACACCGTTAGAAGAGTGAAACTCTGAAGTACATGCGTAAAATTGATTGCACCAGTGATGTGCGTGTGGCGATTGAATACAGAGAAATATATACTAGCACATACCTTCTCATACATGATGCTCAGCGTCAGCACACACTGATAGGTATGTTGGTGAATGTTTCCAATTTGAGTAAACTTGGCGTGGCAATACACTTCTCTAAACAGTTTAGCTTCATTTTAAACGTTGATTATGTAAACAGGAACTCTGCAAGCGAGCATTATGAAACGCCTCTTGAAGCGAACGAAACATAGAGATGCGCACGTTTCTGTTAAGATGCATTTTGTTTGTCTGTATTTCTGGAACGTAATGGAGTGGATGCAATGTAGGGTAGACTGTACTGTAGTCCAGAGGAACTACTAGGTAGTTGGAGCCTGCCGTAATAACACAAGTGATAGCATGCAAACATCACAAACATACTCTACCGAGGAAATACAGTGGAAGGGTTCCAGTATTGTGTCCACTTCAAATCGAATATTGACAGAACCGCATCGACTGGCCACAGAATGCTGTAAGCATCCAAATACAGCTGCATCAGGAACAACTGTAAGCCAGACAGTGCCGTGACAGCAGCTTTAGCCAAAAGAAACCTTAGTACGCCCATTCGTCTGAAATGCGGAAATCTGTCAGCGGAAATGAACAATGTACAGGTTGTCGAAAAAACCGGGAATTTTCTTCCAGCTTTAGTTTGATCTTTTAGGTACGTAGCTTTCGGTCGTGAGAATCTCAGCTATCGTTTGATGCCCGAATCTATGCGAGTTGACGCACCAACCCGGCGGTAGACGTCAAAACATGTAAAGAAACCTTGTCCGAAATTGGGTCATTTTCGACCGAAACTTTGGCTCGCCGTCATTCTGGCGTATGAGGTCGTACATCGATTTTGCTTATATGGCTGGATAGCTCACGAAATTCTGCGTGCAACGCGCTACAACACGCCGCTCTAGCTTCAGGGGTATCAGAACTGTGCATGATTCTAAAAAGATACCGCAAATTTTTTTTCGACAATTAAAACATGAATAACTCAAAAACGGGGCCGAGCCAAAAAAAAGTGAAAACACCAACGTGTAGAGGGCGACGAGTTCTATCTACCCTAGAAGTACGGACAAAATCCTGAATTTAGCGGAAAAAAATATTTTCGATTTTTTAAAATTTCACTTAAAATCGATGCTATTCACGACAGGGTGAACCGATCAGCCCCAAACTTGGCACGCATAATTAGTTTGGTAAGCATAATCTATGCTGAAAATATGAGCTAAATCGGTTCAAGTACGCTATTCCAGGAGTGGAAAATGTCCAAAATCACGTTTTTGGCCATAAATACCGCAAGAGGTATCGGAGAGCAAAAATACCGCAGTGGGGGTGTTTTCTACTAAAGGCCTATCGATTCATCACATAAAAAGTATAGGTAAATTTCATGTTCCGCCCTTATAAGGGGAGCCGCATGGTTTTTATAAAAAGCGGCTCTTAATTGCATTATCGTGCTAGGACCTACGTTTAAGCCATTTCAAGTGGGCGGTGTATGGCGGCCGCCAGTGTCTTTTTGCGCATCGTCGGCCATATTGGCACTTTTCTGTTGTTGTTGATGATAGCTTAGCTCCAATAAAAGTGTACCGCAGACTCTTTTTGCCGTCACGCGCCCACCCAAGTAGGACCTCCGCGCCAATAGCCCTTCGTGCTGCGCCGACGTCACTGCTCCGGCCCGCTATTGACCTGCATAGAGCTGCCTGTTACTTTTTATCGCTAGCTGCAACCCGACAGAACTGTCGTTTACTATTCTTGTGCCGACGTGTTTCCGGCACGGATCAGCACCGTGCTACTAGCCCGGTGCCACCTACGACTTCGGTCTACTGTTTTGCCCGGTCGTGATTCAACGACCTGGCCTGCATAATCCTTCATTCCGCCGGCCGTTTATTAACTCCCGGCGTCGCTCTACTTCCGCCCGGCAACTCAACTTTAACCTCGCCTGGCTACCATTGCCCGGCCTTTCAACTTACTTCTACTAACTCACTCGTTTCTGACTCCATCCGATTCAATTCATCGACCCCTAAAAATTGGGCGCAGTGCAATTGGAGGTTCTGGACCGAGATGCCGAATCGCAAGAAGAAAAGCAAGAGTGGTCAGTCAGCCACAAAGCAGCAATTCCTCCCAGCAGACAACAGAAAAAGCGCCGGAAATTGAAGATGCTCTGCTCTCCAAAGAAAAGGCCGCTGACAAGGGCAAGGAAAATCTTCCACCTCTCAGCCGCAAAGAAAAGAGGAAGCAGAAGAAGTCTCAAAATCGGCTGTCATCTGTGTCCACAGAGCAGCTTACTGAAGGCGATGAGTCACCACCTCACGACTTTTCTGGAGATGACGCTGTCAGAACGGAGGAGACGTCAGAGGAACAACTAAAAATTGTAGATAGCGGAGAAATGGCCGATGCGTTCGGTCCTTCAATGCGTGCGCAACAACAGCGCCGATCGACTCGAAACGAAAGTCTGTCTATCGCTGAACGACAGGCTGTTGTGACCGCAAACCAAGAAACAACGCTAATACACAGAGTGGCCGCCCATGTGAATAAAAACCTTGGCTCGACCATTCAACAACAAGTGAGTCTGCAGGTTCGTGAGGAATCCGACCTGCTAAGAAAGGATATCGGTCAGCAAACTGAGCTATTGAGAACAGAGTTTGACAACAAATTAGATCAGGTCAAGCAACAAGTCGGTAGACAATTAACCGATTTATCGACCGGTCAACAGCAGTTGGAACAACAAGTCGGTAAACGATTAACCGATTTGTTGATGGGACAGCAGAAATTGGAAGAGCAAATGGCGGCCGGACAACAGCAACTTTTGGCCGCCTTAACTGCACAGCGACCGGCCATGCAATCTGAGCCGGACACGGGAACTTTTCAGAACAACAACTTGTCTGATGGAGAGGACGAATGCAAGATGGTGTCTAGAAAACACCACCAGATCTACAGACGAACCGTTCCTAGATCGAAAGAGTGGTCGGAAACACCGACTCCTCAACAGGCATTCTTGCTGGAACAAGAAGTGTTTGATCGTCGGTTGAGATGGCACAAATCGGTGAACAGCATCAGACAACTGGCAGAACGAGTCGATTGGTATACTGAGAAAGTGTACCAACTCAGATGCAGTGTTGCGGACAAGGCGGACTTTCCCAGACCGTCACAACCTACATGCCAAAAAGTTCTGCATTTTTCGAGTTGGGACCTCAAAATGCAGTATCCCAGTGATTATAGTTATGTCAGCAATGAATTCCCTGACCATGAAAACCCTTAGTGCCTACTCTATGGCTTTGCAGCAGGAAGAATGTAAATTGACAAAAAGTTATTTTCGTGCCAGGACCACATGCTACAGTAATCGAATGGCTTCAGAAGGGTTTGAAATCGATTCGGAATACAAGAAAACATATTTATAACCACAGTGGAGGGCTTAAACTACTACATACCAGCAGAAAAAATATCAAATGACCTAAAGTTGAAAAAATCGGGATTACGGTATCAGGGTCAATTTTTCGGGGTTCTTATGTGTCTCAATCGACGTAAAACTAAATTTTACACCATATATGTGAATTTCAGCCTGATCGGCTGAGTTGGTCCAGAGTTATTCCAATCCCGCCCCCAGAAAAGTGAAAATCGCCAAAAATGGCCATTTTTAGGATTTTCGGCCAACTTTGATGGCGTATAACTCTGGAACCGTTCCACCTAAAAGAAATATGAATACATTTTTGAAATCCACGAGGTCTGTAGATTATAATTCACTGAAAAACTCGCGTTCATCCCAACTACAGGGAAAGCTGATTTTTTTCCGTTGCGCAGATTAGCATTACCATGGCGCGTTGCGCAGATTAGGTTGCTCCAGAGTACCGAGCTCGTGCCACTCTACAACTTTGGTTATGAGGCAAGAAGCGCTCTGATGCACCCATAACGAGTTATTCGCAAAAAACCGCCAGTCCGCTCTTTTTTGGCAAGGACTATAGTTTACAAAGCAAAGTTTACAAAAAAGCACACACAGTTTGGCTGTCCACAGAGGTTCTTCAGTAGGCAACTGTGACAGCTTATGGATAATTTAGTCTTGGCATTAATTGGACTGCAAGCTTGCTCAATTGTTTCTCCAAAGTATGCTACATGGCTGCCTGAAGTTCATCAAAAGCATACATGTAACAGGGGGTCTGGGGGTCTGCCCCCTCTCGACTTAGGCCAGCCCTCCGGATGGCCCCCTCCGAGACGATTTTTCCGACCCCCCGCCCTCCGATTTTTCTGGCAAGTAATTTTTTGAGCAAATTTTTGCTATTTTTTGCAATTTCAGACACAAAAATTGCTAAAATCGCCTGTAAAACAGCACTTTTTAGCTGTATTTCAGCCCAAATTAGCGATTTTTAACCCAAAAATTGCGATTTTTTCGATTTTTGAGCGTTTTTTAGTGCCCAACCCCCTCCCAAAATTTTGGCTCAGACCCCTCCCCCGGCCGGCGCCAGACCCCCAACCCCGGCCGGCGCCAGACCCCCCAGCCCCCCTCCCCCTTCAGCGGATGACCTGTTACATGTATGATCAAAACTGTATGTATTGATTGACACTCCTGGTCACTGGCCTGGGTACGAACAATAAACTTATAGTTGAATATGTAACTGCTGTACTGATATCGATTGAAAGTGTTTTTGGCCACAAAAGTACAAGAGTAAGGCCGGTTTGCCTAAGTGATTTACCTCGCATGTAACCCTATTGGGTTATCACTGGCTTGCTCTGGTGTACATGTGCGTTGTATAAAGTTGTTATTGTTGTTGTTCTTCAATGCTAGCACCAGCCGAACCAAGCTAATAGGCAAGCTACAGGTGCACCAATAATTAATTGACAAACATGGACTAGTAGTCTTGCTTACTGAACATTTTTGGTCTTCAAACAGAGAATAACTGTTGCAGATTTCATAAGTAATAACTGGTTTAGATAACTCCACTGTCAATGGCATAGTATGTGCATATTGTACCTAAAGCCAGGTAATAAATACACAACCAAGTCTTAACTTAGGTTACTCAGTTCAAGAGCACTGTGATAGTATGCATCAGTGGATGATGCTGTGCACTCAACTGCTGCACCTAAAATTTCACTCTAATAGACAAACACAGAAAATACTACAACTGTTACTTCCATCGCAGTCTGGAAAGTTAGCCTTGAAATCATTGGCCTTCACGACACGCCAAGCATGAGGAACATGGAGAAAGAACTGTTTTGCGAATTCAAAGTTACCAACCCTTGGCTGCCCATAGGTGTAGAGCGAAATTCTTTGTTGCAATACAGGTATAGTAAATGCAAAGTCAGATTATGCAATAAGTGCTAGAGCACCTCCAAATGAGTGACCAGTGAAAGTTATACTATATAGTGGGAATTCAATTGATGTGTGGTATAACTGCTTTTTCAGAGGTGGCCATACAGTGTTCAGAGCATCAACAAACAGTTTGTTAACCTTTCCACCAATTCCACGGAATTCCATGCTATGTTGAAAGCGACTGGTTGAGTTTCCAGCATGAAATGCTGCTATAATGCTGCCTTGAACATGATCAATAGCAACAAAGTCAGTGCATGGCTTTCCAGACAACTTGCATGCTTGCTGCATCACTTTAGCTAATTGAATCTGACTATTACTTGTTTCTAAACACTCTCATGGGTTCATGCTGTATGCAGCAGCAACAAACTTTAGCGTGGCTATTGCTCCTCTTTCTAAATACGAACTCATGTAGGTTAATTTTCTTAAGTACAACTAAGCAACAAACTGCAACTGTTCTTACCATTGTATTTATAACTTAAGCTTATCCCATAACAGTCATATATGCTGTCAGCGAAACAGCGAAACCACAAATATGCTGTCTGTAGATGTCGTTACCGAACCTTGACACAGGCCAGATAGATGTCTAGTTGTAGGTACGTAGTAGGTACCTAGTGAAAAGACGGCAAAAAAGACAGTAACAAAGTCGCAACTGTCGAATTATCAGGAAGATATTGCAGATTATCAGGAAATTCTATTTGCTATGTAAATGTATCTTAAAATGTGACCAAGAAGCGTAGAACTGGCGCCAAGCAAGAGCCAGCAAGGTCAGATTTGTGCAGTATGTGCCAGGGACACAGTGCAATATGTGTGCAAAAAATCACTGAACTCGGTTCAAAATTGACAAAGATATGCTCTTTACAAGCCAATCTTTTATTGGGCAAATTTTCGACCTGACAACTTTCAAGGCCCAAAAACTCAACTAGATGTATATTTTTTTCTCGATTTTTTTGTGCTGTCAAAAGTGAATAGATAGCGCTATATTTTTATGAAATAAAATAGTGGGGGTCAATACCTTTGGGGGGGGGTCAAATTTGACCCAGAAGGGGTTCGAAAAAAATTTTTGTCTGGAATTTGGTCATGTAGGGTATAGTTTGAAAGAGAACGCTCATGTGATTATAAATATGCGATCCGCAAGTTTATATGTTCACTGGTTCCGGAGTTATAAGCCGAGATCTGAGGATCGGTCGAAAAATTGAGTCTCACAAAAACGACCGGGAAGGTGATAAAACATCTTTTTAGGTTAAATTATACCAAAATACAAAATTTTAGCCAAATCGGAGACATAAAGTTGAGATTTGTCCGGGAAGAGTCAACCCTTAGAAAAACCGGCTCTTAATTAATTAACTTTCATTTGACTGTACGACTCCTGAACGTGAACTATACTGATGCGTACCCCTAGCGGTATTTTTATATTTGGAAAATAGGCCCTCCGGAGCGTGCCTATACTGATGCGTCCCTTAGGGGGTATTTTTATGTTTTTAAAACAGGCCCTCCGGAGCGTGCCCTATACTGATGCGTCCCCCTAGGGGTATTTTTATATTTGGAAAACAGGCCCTCCGGAGCCTGCCTATACTGATGCGTCCCACTAGGGGTATTTTTACATTTGGAAAACAGGCCCTCCAGAGCATGTCTATACTGATTCCAGAGTTATAAGCCGAGATCTGAGGTCCGAGATCTGAGGTTCGGTCGAAAAATTGAGTCTCACAAAAACGACCGGGAAGGTGATAAAACATCTTTTTAGGTTAAATTATACCAAAATAGAAAATTTTCGCCAAATCGGAGACATAAAGTTGAGATTTGTCCGGGAAGAGTCGACCCTTAGAAAAACCGGCTCTTAATAAATAGGGCCCGACCGGATATCCGGATCCGGATGCGGATCCGGTCGGTTATGGCCTTATCCGGATCCGGATATTACCTGCCGGATATGCCGTATATCAGTCACAGATGAGCATACATGTAACAGCTCCGGGCCGACCTGGGGGGAGGGGGGTAGGGGGGGTTTTTTCCTCAGGTGGGGGGTCGAGGGGGGGGTTTCGCCCAGGTGGGGGGTCCCAAATTTCAAAAAGCTCCAAAACGCCTAGAAATGCGTTTTTAGCACGTTTTTTTCAGTAAGGACGCTAAAAATCGCTATTTTAAGCTGCCAAATAGCATTTTAAAGCTAAAAACAAGCAAAAAATGACAAAAAGAGCTTCCAAAAACACCGATTTTTCTTAAATATCTGCAGTGGAAACGCCAAATTCGGTTTCCAAAGGCTTTTCAAGTGAATTTTAGGCTAAAAATTAGTGATTTCTGACCCAGTTTGTTAATACTGGAGCCACTACCACCACTTGTATTTTTTGGTCGGGGGGAGGGGTCCCTTAACCTGTCTCGGGGGGGGGGGGGGTGGGGGGGGGTGAGGGGGGGTTTGGCCTTTCCAGCAGGGGGTTAAACCCCCCCCAACCCCCCCTAGTACATGTATGCAGATGAGAAAACGTGATTTTTACGTATTTGAACATAAATATTGCATTGACCGTAGTGTAAATAGTGGGGGAATTGTACACAACTGAAAGTTACACGTTAAAAGTTTCGTTTTTTTGTGTTTATTTTAATGTGTATGGTCCCGATGAAGCTAAGGCTTCATGCACAGTTGGCAAGTGCTTTGCTCTAACTGGTTGTTGTTGGTTAACAAGTATAACTTGCGTTGTTTGAACTACAATTATTAGATGTTGTTTTGAATCAACTGTTATAGAAAAAAGAAATGTATATATGTGGTTTTATCGCATTCTAAAAAAAATTAAGTTGATCAATGATATCCGGCATATCCGGATCCGGATCCGGCCGGATATGAGCATATCCGGATCCGGATCCGGTAGAAATTTGTATCCGGTCGGGCCCTATTAATAAACAAGCCTTTGCTTTGTATTCGACCAAAGAATTCATCTGCCACGGATCCTCGAAACCCTCCAAGTGAATGCCCTGGAAAACGATGATGACAGTTGGTAAAAACGGTTGCCATAATGACATACAAACACTGTCTCGTCCGGCACGTCCAATGTTCTTCTCATTTTGTATTTGGGCCGACTGGAACGGACGTGTTTCCAACACGTCCGTTTCGTCTGTCAGGTTGGACAGGTCTGCTGGACTTTGCTGAAAGTACTGATTTTGCTCAATGTTGCCAGATCTGACACTAATCTGTGAAGAAATTAAGACGGATTTCAGCCGTAAAGCTTCAATTAAGACACATGATGACGCAAGCTTTCGAACCTTTATCGCCGGTTCATCATCAGGCTACCCACTGAAAAAGAGCAACAATCAATATCACAAAGAAACGTAACAGTCATAAAACTAAAGCTAAGCTGTCAGAAACAATTTAGGATTACGTGCATAAATTACTACTAGAATAGCTTCTAAGCAAAGCATCACTAAAGCATTCACACAGCTTTTCATGAACAATAATATTAGGATGAAAATTGACGAGGCCGTTCTTCATTGCCGTAATACAGTAGCTTTCTTTTATTAGCAGGTTACGGTCATTCGAGCCGCGAGCCAGCACCCGAGCGGCGCCAAGATCAAAGGCATGACCGGTTTGTTTAGCGTGCACAGAGGCGCCCGTAGTTTCCTTGCCCAGTCGCGCGTCACGCTCATGTTCGTTCAGTCGAAAATTTAAGAATCTGCTGGTTTTGCCAACATAGGAAAGCGCGCAGTCGCTGCAGTCCATCTTGTGCACAACACCTCTGGGCTGGAGATCAGGTGCGTTCTTGCACAGGAGCTGTCCGATGGTAAGAGTCTTTGAATAGCAAGTGACAGTGTTGAACCTGCGGAGGAAAGCTCCTATCTTATCCGTACATCCCTTAATATACGGAAGACAGCAGAACACAGATCGCTGTTCCTTTGGTTTCTTCACACTGAACGGATCCAATTTCCTGATCACCACCTGCTTGGGGTAGCCACAGTTTTGCAGACTTGTTATCAGGTGAGAGGTTTCATTGATGAGAAGACACTAATGTTTCCGATCACTGTCTGACACTAATGTTTCCGATCAAATTAAAATTAAATAACAAAATTAAATTGTTTTGGCCAAAATCACCAAGTAAATAGCAATTTCAAACCAAATTTGCTCGGAAACGCTATCTGGTCTAAAAAGCCATTGCAACTGTTCGCATTCTACAAACCGGTAGGAAACCTGGTACCAGTACCATAAAAACACCAGTGCATAAAGTACTTGCCTTTTCACTGAACATGTTGTAAGCCGTGTCCAATGCCAAAGTGAATGCCGCTAATTGCCTGCACATTGGTAGTCATCCAGAGGTGCACGCACGATCTCGTCACAGAGCTTGGAGACCTCACGCACTAGCTGTATGCCTGTTTCCTTGTCTGCCATGTCTCGTTTTTCTTGTCTTTTTTTAAGTCGGATTTGACCAACTCCTAAAATTTCTCTGGGGTAGCGGCGGCCTGAGGGGGTGGGTAGTTCAGAGCCTAAGGGGGAAAACCCCGCTGAGCCCCGTTTAAAATGATAGGTGGGATTTTGTGCTTTCGGCAACAAAAAAGGTTTTAGTTTTAAGAGCTAGACTACGAAATGTACACTGTAATCAATTCACAAACTATAAGTACATAACACAACAGCTTACGGTGAACAGTTCTCGCGAGCTTGAGGAACCCTCCATCACTTCCAAATTGCGAAGGAAATTAGCCATACTGGAAACAAAGTAGCTCTGAGCAAAGAATGACTTCGAAAACTGACGGGAACGAGCCATAGAGGATATGAAGTAAGTAGCTCTGAGCAAAGAATGACTTGACAACCAAAGGAAACAAGCGAAGGAAACAAGCCGTACAGAAAAAAAGTTGCTCGGAAATTACTTCGAAAAGTGGAGGGAAAGAGCCGTACAGGATGAGGATACAACGTAGCTCTGAGCAAAGAATGGACTTGTTTGACTCCCAGTTCATACATGGGCCAGGGGTATGGGTGGAAAACCCCCTCCCCTCGCCGTCCAATACCACCCCCTCGGTCGTCCATCCATACCCCCTCACCCCCCCCTCCCGGAGGGAGAAATTTTTCGCTTATTTAAGGCAAAATAGGCGTTTTTTGGACTTTTTTTGGGGACCCCGCCTCCAAGGTCTCCGTACCCCCTCCGGATTTTTCAAGCAGCAATTTTGAGCAAGCAATTTAATAGTTATTTAATTTCAAAATAAATTTACTCGGAAACACTATCCGCTACCCGAAATCCGATCCCGATAGTTGGGATCAGAATGGGGCCAATTTCGATAGTAACTATCGGATTTCCGATAATTGCGCCAATTTCGATAATCGGAACACTATTGGGCCGTTTTTCGGCCACGCGGGCGTTTACCTCCGCGGCCAAACGGAAAACGCGGCAGATTTAAAAGACATGTTTAGATTTGAAGTGGCGCATTAGTCCAGGCCCGTCGGCCTCAAGTCACATGCAACTAACGGCACCGTTTAATGAACGGAAGCAGACTTTCTCACCGCTACTCGGCAGCACAGACTTAACGCAACAGATTGCGTTCGACCTACTTGCCTCCTTGCCGTGTTGCTATTTATAGCGCGCGGCGCTGCAGGGAGCCGGCCGGACCTGCCCTCAGCACACGCTGTGGTTGTGTTGTTGTACTGTGGTTGTACCGTGAGCCATCTCTCTAGCGTTGTCGTTGCTGTTGTTGTTAGTTGTTGTATCCGCGCCTCAACGCGGTCGCTAGCTCACACGTGTTTATAAGGATAGGCCAGTGTTATGGTAATGAGATAGGTGTGGGCTATCGGCCGGCGGAGGAGCTATGTAATTACTGGGTCTTGTATCTGCCAGATTGCTAGAGTGCGGTCGCTATACAGACCAGGGTTGTTGGACGTTACTAGCCTTGTGTTTATAAGTTGATAAAGCGAAAAGCTCAACTCCGGAAACAGCTAAGAAACATGTCGCAGACACCCTAACTTGGTGACGCCGGTCAACTGATTCTCACGATGGCCGAACCTGCTCAACCTGCGCTGAAACTCCAAATTCCACCGCCCAAGAGCTACCGGGACTTTCCCTCCGAATCTCCTTGCTCGTTTCGATCGTGGTTTCAACGTTTTGACAACTTTCTGGTGCTCTCTGCTGCATCGCTCCCTGTTGGACAGGAAATGCCAGACTCCAGGACGAATCGTTACTTATTTCAACTGCTCTGTGAAGAAGGTGGGCGCCACTCAGCCGATTATAAACGAGATCGGCACTGCTACCTATGCAAACTTCAGCCAGGCAGTCAGCACTTTCTTCCAAAAACCAGTCAGTCTTGTGCGAGTGCGCTACGACTTCCACACCGGGATACAGGGCGCCAGCGAACGAATCGACGAATACCTCATGGAACTTCGATCCCTAGCCGTTGACTGTCAGTTCAGGGCCATGGAGAATGAACACATCGCGTGCCAACTAGCAGTCAGGTGCTACAACGGAGATGTGAAGAAAGAGCTATTGCGTCGAGATGCACTGAATTTGGATGAGTTTCTTGAACTTTTACATGCGATTAAAAGTGCTAGTGATGATCTGAAAGCTATGCATGTTTCCTCTGCTGTTGGGGCGGTTAATTTTAGGCCAAAAATTTCCCAACCTAGACAGAGTAAGCGTTCAGGAACCCGCCCAGGGGAGCGCAAGCTGGAACTAGCTCTAAATCGCCCACTCAGTCTAAACCCTGTACTGGTTGTGGTAAATTCGGTCATGCGTTTAAGTCCAACGAGTGTCCTGCTGCTAAGGCCAGTTGCGATTACTGCAGTAAAATAGGGCATTTTGAGCGCTGTTGCATTCCTAAGCGGAAAGAGTCACCAGAACAAGCTCAGACAGCTATGCCTTTGCGCAAAAGGGGAGGAAGACGCGGCACTCAGATGAAAGCGGCCCGCTCTTTCCACGCATCTGGTGCAGCTTGTTTTCGCTGCCCCATGTTTTTGCGCAGCTCAAGTGGTGGCATCGTTCGCATTCCTGCCGAGCTTGACTCAGGTTCACATGTGTCAACCATCACTCAAACTCAATACGCCAGGCATTTCTCTGATAAGCTGCTAACGCCCATATGTTCGCCTATGCAGAATTTTGACGGCTCGCCTATTGATGGTATGCTGGGCTATTTTAGCACGCGAGTCACCATTCGGGGGCGTTCAGAGGAGGCACCCATACACATCACCGGAAATCAATGCTCTGGGGTCGTGTGAAAGAATTTGATTGTGCCCATGGAACTGCTTACAGTGCGCTCTGTAAAAAGCATGCCACCTGCATCTACTCATGTTGTGTCTAGGCCCGCTAGCACCGATTATGCTGCACTTGTTCGCTCTGAGTTTCCTAGCCTGCTCTCACATGAGCTGGGCTCGTATCCAGACTATGAGCACCACATTACACTCACTGACTCAGCCATGCCCATAGCTAAAATGCCGCGCCCAGTGCCACTTGCATGCCGGGATGCTGTAGCAGACGCTATATAAGAGCACGATCGCAATGGAGTATGGGAATCTATCGATAAGGCAGAATGGCAACACCAAATGGTGACGGTGCCCAAGCCTCACGATAACTACCGTATTACCACCGATCTATCGCCGCTAAATCAGGTTGTGGTGCCGGTGCGCTATCCTATGCCTACTATCAAGGACATTTTCTTGGAGTTAAAGGGCGCGAAAGTGTTTTCACACTTGGATTTGCGACAGGCCTTCCACAACATTGTGCTCATTGAGGAAAGCCGCGACTTGACAGCTACACTCACGCCGCTGGGTCTGCGTCGCTACAAAAAGCTACCTATGGGTCTTAAGGACGCAAGCGCTGTGTGCCAACGCTTAATAGCGCAAACTTTAGCAGATCTGCAGGGCGTCTTGGCCTATATTGACGACTTTATTGTCTTTGGCATGGACCAGGCCGAGCATGATGCCAATCTGCGCGCTTGTCTCATGCGCCTCACAGCCAAGGATTTCTGGCTCAATGTTAAAAAGCGCATTTTTGGTGTACGGCAAATAACCTTCCTTGGCCACATTGTGTCTGACGAAGGCATTCAGCCGGACCCTAAAAACTTGGAGCTAATCTTGCATGCGCCTTGCCCGCGCACCAAGCGCCAGGTACTCAGTTTTTTTGGGTATGCTCAATTACTATGCCGAGTTTTTGCCGGACTTTGCCTGCTACTGCGAACCTCTGCGCAAGCTTATGCGAAAAAAACGTGCAGTTTAAATGGGACAAAACATGTCAGCAGGCCTTTGACACGCTCAAGTGCATGGCTGCTGATAAGTTGCACATTTATGTTTTCGTTCCCAACTGGGAAACGTTTCTATCCACTGACGCGTCAGATGTAGGAATCGGCGCAGTGCTCGGCCAAATGCAAAATGGACGAGAAGTTCCCATAGCTTTTGCGTCGCTGTCACGAAGATCGTGATTTAGTTTTCTGTACTGTACATACAGCATAGTGCTACCTGTGCGGCGCAAGAAGCGCCATTCGTTTTTTGTACTTAGGTCGTTGGGCTCTTGGTCACGTGGTCAGCTGACAGACCTAGATAGATAAGAAGTAACAAGAGCCCAACGGCCTGGGCTGTTCACTGGTGTTGAGTGCTGGTTCCGTGCTGGCTGCCGTTAATAGTAATAAAAGTACTGGTTGGTCTGTCGAGGTAAGACAGCGTGTCAAACCACTTGCTAGTTAACTAATAGTCTTTTTCGTTGCGGTTGAGCAAGGACAACGCAGAAGCCACATGGTGCCCGGTCTCATGCTGTCTTGAGGAAGATGCCCTCCCATCAGACGACTCGTCCAAAAGAAAAGAAGGCGCGCATCATCGAGAAAGATTTTGACAAGTACTGACTTTCTTAGTTTCTTGTTGCGGTGTGCGTATTAGCTAGCGCAATGAGCGAGTCATCGGGAGAGGTCTCTGGGACCAGTGCTGTGTATACACGCTCCCAGCGTAAGCAAATTCTCGATAGTCAGCGGCATTTACTCTCCGAGGACCTTTTGCGCTGGCTGGCCGAGTTGAAAGAACTGGTTTTTAAGACAACTGCGCACCAAAATCCAGCCGAATATACATTGCAGTATTTAGACCTAAACACAAACTTTACTAAGGCCAGTCAGCATCTCGAAGCCTTACAAAATGAAAGCGAGCCTTTGTTTTCTAGTTCTGAAACGCAGAAAGATTTCGATGACTTTAGTGCGCAGATCAAAACACAGCTAAAAGAAGGTTTCGATGCGTTAGCACTTTTGAAAGAGCATGTCGAAAAGGTGGTTGTCCCTGAGACGCCAGCGGTTGCATCCGCTCCGACCATAGCTCCAGCTACTGGTCCTTTGCCTTCTTTGCACCCAGTGCCCTCGCCTGCTTTGGACCCTTCGGTCTTGGCATTGATCAGTGTCATGCAAACCCAGTTTGCTCAGGCAGAGGAATGACATGCTAAAGAATTCAGGGAATCGGAGAGGTGACATCTGTAGCAGATGTCTCTCATGCGGCAGGCGCATGAAGTAGCCATCAGCAAAGCTGATGAAAGGCTGCGTGTGATTATCGAGCAGCTTGAAACATCGGCCAAGGCACAAGCCGACAGTCAGGCACAGCACAGTATTCTGAGATGGTAGGCCAGCTTTCTAAAGTCGTTTTGTCAGAAACCGGTGCTTCTGCTGGCACTTCAAACCTGTTTAGTACAGCCTCGCCTCAGAATACAGCCAAGCTGCCCAAGCAAGAATTACAGCCGTTTGACCGTGACATATTCCAGTGGATGGATTTTTTGATGGCTTACGAGCAGTCGGTCCACCTCAACTCCCAGCTTAGTAGATCGCAAAAGTTTGCGTTTTTAAAATCGCTTTTGACTGGGATAGCGGCGGGCGTAGTAGCTGGCATTCCCGTAACTGATCAGGGCTATGTAGAGGCTGTCGATTTGCTAAAAGCACATTTTGGACATGACGCACTGATTACAGCTCACTATGCCGCTTTGGATCAGATGAAACCCTTTTCTGATTCGTTAGAGGGGCTGCAGAACTTTTACATAGAGGCGGAAAAACAGGTCAGAGGCTTAGAGTTGCTACCGGGTACTGTTGTTTGTGTATACACATACACATTTACCATACACAAAAATACACATTGTTTTTTCAATGTGTATACACATACACATACACATACACATTGAAAATTCCGATACACATTACCATACACAAACAGTACCAAAAATGTGTATTTTTGTGTATGTGTATTTGATCAGCAAAGGTCGATAAAAGTCCGAATATATACGTAAAATTTCTATGTTTTTGCTGCAGTAATAAACAGTAGATAATCTCATAAAGTCTTCAAATGGCTGAAGTAACTCGATTTCAAAGCTATCCAAAGTTTCAAGCAGCAGACATTCAGAGATTTGATTTTTCTAGCGTTTTGACTGAAAATTTACCAAAAAAATTTGCATTTTCAGTACAATACACATACACAAATATACACAAAAATACACATTGTTTTGTTGAATGTGTATACACAAATTACCATACACATTTGACACTAAATGTGTATACACATACACAAACGATAAATCCAATACCAAACAACAGTACTACCGGGTCAGCGCCATTTAGCAGACACTCTTACTAGAAAATTGCCACCCCGGCTAATGAAAGAGTACTCAATAAAGGCTGTCCATTGAGCAGACCAACTGGCCTGGTTTCGAGAATTTTTAACAGAGCAGTTGCGTGTAGCCAAATTTGTGACGCAGTTTGCCGCTGACAAAAATGTCCCAGCTCCTAAGCAAAGCCCGCCCGCTGCAAAGAGTGTGGTAGGATCGACTGCTCAAGCCTTGGTTGCTCGTACAGTGCAAAAGTGCGCGTTTTGCAAAGCCTCCCACTTTTCGGATCAGTGCTCTGTGTATTCTGACCTGCGAAGACGTAAGGAATTTGCCAAAGCCAGTAAGCTGTGCTTCAGATGTTTGCGTCCCAATCACCTGATCAAAAGTTGTATGGTTGCCAAACGGAAATGTTACCATTGTTCGGCCTTTAACCACAATCGGGCCCTTTGCCCTGCTAAATTCGGCAATCGATCGGGTGAAAATAAATTGGGTGGTGCAGACAATAGATCAAGGCCGCCAGCGCCCATGCTGCCAGTAATAGAGACAGGCGCGGCGGAGGAGAGTTTGTTTCGACCGGCCACTACTGCATTTACTGGTCAGGCCAAAGACACTGCGCACGTGCCGGTGCCAACAGTGCAAGAGGACCAAAAACAGGTCATGCTTTTGACGGCGGTGGCCCCTATTTACAATTTGGAGACAAAAAGGCAAATTTCAGTGCGTTTACTTCTAGACTCCGGCAGCCAAAAAACCTTTTTGCACACCGAAATTCGAAATTTGTTGCAATTGCCGTTGGTTGGTCGGGATCAGTGTTGTTCCCAGTAAATTTACTGAGTAAAAGTTACTCGGTACTTAGATATTTTGACTTAAAGTAAGTACTTTTACTTACCGGTAAAAATTTTCTTAATTTTACTTACTGAATACCGAGTTTCAATTTTGAATTACTTAATTAGAAAAAAAAATCGGTAAACTGGGTACTCGGTAATTTAATGAGTTGTTTACTGAGTAAAAGCTTCTGCAATAGGTAGCTCGCCGCACCTGTGCAAGAAAATATACGGTTTTTCTTTCACTAATAGATCTGGTAAACGACGAAAACACACAATTTTTGCCAATTTTTTGCAATTTTCACTGCTTGTTCCATGATCTAAGCTTTCTTTGCGCGGCAGAATTGCAAACAGAATATATCTACCATTATTGTTTTGATTGACGTTTTTGCATCAATCTGATGAACTGTGAGGAAATGGCGAAAATTAGAACAAATCTTCACCTATCAATTTGGCCAAGCTTTTCATCTAAAGCTACATCCTCTAGTCAATGTATAGTGTGCATATTTTAAGGCTTTCCATGCATGCCAATTAGCACAATAGATAATGTGAAATAACACAAAAAATTATTAAAATTCTGAAAAGTCGAGCTACATATCTTAACTCCTCAATCAGCATTGAAAAAGGATTCTAGTAGCTAAAAGCTATATCAGGTAAACATTTTCAGATAAATTGTATATTTCTGAATTTTGAAGGTTTTACCGAGTTTACTGAGTTGTTTACTGAGTACTTACCGGGTTTTCTTTGAAAAACCCAGTACTTACTCGTACTTACCGAATTTCAAAAAATCTGGATTTACTTACTGAATACTTACCGAGTTTTAGAAATTTGAGCTAGGCACAACACTGGTCGGGATGAGTTTTCGGTGGCTGGCTTTGCGCAACACCCTCGACAGTGTTTAGCAGATAGAGTCAAGTTTGGTTTGCAGTTGCGCGATGGTACCAGCATAGTTTTGTTAGCAACGCTTTGCCCAGAAATTACTGAACCGATAACTCGCCGCCCTTTCAACACTCAGTTGCAAAAAGAACTTAGTCAGTACGACTTGGCTGACCCTTTAGCAGAGCAAGCAGAACCGGCCACTGTCGATATCTTGTTAGGCGGCGACTCTTTCTTTCAAGTGGTAGAGATGAGACCGTTTCTGAGAATTAGCCATTCGCTCTTTTTGCTCGGTACTGTCCTGGGTTACGTACCAGATGGCACAATCGCTTTTGGAACTAGGCCAGCAGAGCCGCTAAATTCGATGCTCTTAGTCGCCCGCAGTTTTTCTGACAGACAATGCGAAGCCGCATTAGAGCGTTTGTGGACTTTGGACTCTATCGGTATAAAAGATTCTGGCCAAAAGCCGGAAGACGAATGGGTACAAGAAGAGTTCAATAGCACTGTCAAGTTTGGCACTGAAGAGAACCGATACCAAGTTTCATACCCATTCCGCTTTCGTAATTTACAGTTGCCAGACAATTTCCACATAGCTCTTCAGCGGCTTTGGGGTCTTTTGCCTTGTTTGCAGCGTTCGCCCGAACTACTTCGACAGTATGACAGAATTTTCACTGATTATTTAGCGCCCAGCATCATGGAAGAAGTTCGGGTGGATGCGGGCACTTTAATTGGGCCAAATGTCCACTATGTACTGCACCACTGTGTGGTAAAGCCATCCAGTGCAACAACCAAAGTCCGCATCGTCTATGATGCCAGTTGTCGGGCCTCCAAAGACAGTAGAAGGCTAAATGATACGCTGTACTCTGGCCCCGTTGGGGTCGAGGACCTAGTCGGTTTGCTGATGCGGTTTCGCCTAGGCAAAGTGGGCCTCCTAAGCGATATAGAAAAGGCGTTTTTACAGTTGTCAGTAAACCCAAAGCAGCGCGATTTCGTTCGGGTCATTTGGATCAAAAATTTGCAGAACCCTACTGTAGCAGCCGAAAATTTGCGCATTTTTCGATTTCGCCGTGTTAGGTTTGGGTTGGTTAGTAGCTCATTTTTGCTGAGTGCAACCATTAGGCATCACCTCAAACGTGTCGACTTACAGCGCTCTAATTCGCTACTATTAGCCACTAACATGTATGTCGACAACTTGGTTGTTAGTGTCGAGTCGGCCTCCAGGGCTTTGGACATATATGTACAGGCTAAAGAATTGTTTGACCTCGCCGGAATGAATTTACGAGATTGGATTTCGAATAGACTTTTTACAGCAAATTCCTGTGGCAGACAGGTCAAACGACACCGCAACCAAGTTGCTAGGACCAAAGTGGCATTTAACAGATGATACCTTGCAAATTGTCTGTTCAGCTGGCGAAACAGTACCCCCGCTGATGAAGCGAAAGTTAACCTCTGTGGTGTCTTCAGTCTTTGATCCTGTAGGGCTTGTTTGTCCTCTCCTGACTGATGCTAAACTGGTTTTGCAGAATTTGTGGCGAGAGAAGTTAGGATGGGATGAGCAGCTACCCGATGCCGTTGCGGCGTCCGCAGAGAGAGCCCTTCAGTCACTCGGGCAGGTGTCTGAGCTAAGGTGCCCAAGAGTCACTGGTCCCGTGGCCCTGGGGGATACAGTGCAACTGCACTGCTTTACAGACGCCTCGATCCGATCTTATTGTGCTGTGGTGTATTTGAGGGTCGCAAAGACGGACACAATTTCTGTCGATATAGTATTTGCCAAAAACAGGCTGGCCCCACTCAAAAAACTTTCTGTCCCCAGATTAGAACTAATGGGTGTTCTTTTGGGCGTTCAGGTGCTAAAATTTGTGCAGACTCAGCTCAGAATCCCTGTACACAGTACGTACGTATGGTGCGATTCAGAATGTGTTATTAGTTGGGTATGGTCTGATCGAATTTTGCGGCATTGGGTTCAACGTAGAATAGACGAAATCAGACTGGCAAACACAGTACAATTTCGATCAGTGCCCGGCAAAGGAAACCCGGCAGACTACTGTGGATCAGGTATACCTGTACCTGTACCTGATTATCAGGTAGATTTGCAATACCCACCTGATAGGTATTAGATACCTGATACCTGATCGGGTACTTTCGAACTGTACCTAGCTCATTTTGGGTATTTTTGGACTGAAACAGGTACAGGTATCAGGTACAAACAGAAGGCAACAAATGGTAGTTTACGACCGATTTGTTCACTAAAAAAGCGTGTAGGAAGGCTAGTTTTTCAAAATTTTCTCGCCCTGCTTGGGCCGTTGCCCAACCAGGCCTATCCTAATTTCTGTTAATACTATACTCAGAATGCTTTCAGAAGCGTTTTTAAGCTAATTTTGTCAAAATTTTCTCGCCCTGATTGGGCCATAGGCCAACGCCCATCCACAGATCTAAAAATTTTGTACTTCCCATTGCAAAATCCTGAATAAGCCAATGAATAAAGGCGAAGACAAAGAGACACACTGTATGGGTAAATTATGAGAAGCCATACTCTAAGTAGCAAAGATAGACCACCAGAGATCGATGTGCAAACCGATTCCACACCCCTGTGATATGTTTAGAGTGGTTTTTTAGCACTTTGTGCAGTTCCATAACGAAAAAATCATAATGTGACGGGACTAATCTGATTTTAGTTGACTTTTGAGTAGTGATGCAAAAAATTAATTTAATTGTAATTGAAATTCGCATAATTGACCCGTTTTTAATTTCAATTCAATTAATTTAATTTAATTGAAATTCAAAAGTTGGGCCATAATTTAATTGTAATTGAATTGAAATTCAAATTCCATAATTTTGCATCACTACTTTTGTGACTAAATTGGTAATCTGGGCGATTTTTCGGCTAAAATCCGGATTTTAACTTTTTATGAGCAAATGCCTGATACCTAATATCTGATACCTGTATTTTTGTGAATACCTACCTATACCTGATACCTGATTGGGTATTTTTTAAATACCTGTACCCATACATGTAACAGGGGGGGTCTGGGGGGGGGGGTCTGCCCCCCACCCGAAATCGGCCAGACCCCCCCCGGATGGGGGCCCCCCCCCCCCCCGAGACGATTTCACCGACCCCCCCCCTCCGATTTTTCTGGCAAGTAAATTTTCGAGCAAATTTTTGCAATTTTTTACAATTTCACACACAAAAATTGCCAAAATCGCCTGCAAAACAGCACTTTTTAGCTGTATTTCAGCCCAAATTAGCGATTTTTGGCAATTTTTAGCCAAAAAATTGCGATTTTTTCGATTTTTGAGCGTTTTTTAGTGCCCACCCCCCTCCCCCAAAATTTTGGCTCAGACCCCCCCCCGGCCGGCGCCAGACCCCCCCCAACCCCCCCTCCCCCCATCGGCGGATGACCTGTTACATGTATGCCTGTACCTGATACCTGATATTAGGTACTTTTCCAATACCTGCCCACAATACGGCAGACATACCTACTAAACCGAAAATTATCCGCCAATTTCAGAGAACAGGTTGTGGTGGACGGGTCCGTCCTGGCTAAAGCAGACTGACGAACATTAGCCGACAAATGATCGATTTTCAGACAAGGAGCCGGTGGAACCATTTATCGAGACAGAGTTGATACCAGACGCTCTTCGAATTTTTGCGATAACCGAGGCTAAGTTTGTTGACATAGAATCTGACCGGTTTTCTAGCGCTAGAACTCTGTTTCGTGTAACGGCATGGGTTCTCAGAGCCGTTACTGTCTGGAAATCGATCTTGTCACGCACAAACAGGCCTAAGCGGAGAAAATGTAGCTAAAAGTCCAAACCACCAGACTCTTTGACTGTAGCTGAGTTGGCGCAAGCGCAAGAAATTTGGGTTAGGCGAGCGCAGCAGGAGGCCTTCCCAAAAGAAATCCGCTCTTTAGAGATGAACACGCCAAAAAAGCCCAGTTTGGTGCGTCAGATGGGATTGTTTTTAGATGATCGCCAGATTCTCCGATGTAGGGGACGGCTGGGTTTCGCCCATCTCTCCTATCAGGCCAAAGACCAATTCTTTTGCCAAAAACACACCCCTTTACTGATTTGATAGTGTCTACGGCTCACACTAGATTGCTACATTCAGGGCCAAATTTGGTTTTGTCTCAGTTGCGGCAACAGTTTTGGATCCCGCAAGGGAAGGTGGTAGTGAACAAGGTTCTAAAAAGCTGTCGAATTTGCCGTCAACATAGTGGGGGTCCGTATCAGACACCTCCTTACCCTCCGTAACCTTCTTTCAGAGTAACTCGGCAGCCGCCATTTCAGACTGTTGGCGTAGACTACATGGGGCCGTTCTTTGTGAGTTCTCCCACCGGCAAATCGAAGGTTTGGATTGCGCTCTGGACGTGTGCCGTCACCAGAGCATTGCACCTACGTAGAGGTTGTACAGGATTGCACATCGGAAGAATTTTTGGCAGCTTTCAAACGCTTTATTAGCAGATGCGGCATTCCAAAACCAATTCTGTCCGACAATGCCACGCAGTTTAAGCTATCTGATGCTTCCTTGTACTTCCTCCGGCACAGCAAATCTCTTCGAAACAGTACTGTACAACCGTTTTTAGCTGAGAGGGGCATTGAATGGAAATTTCTCCCGGCCCTTGCTCCCTGGTTTGGGGGATTTTATGGTACTGGGGTAACCGATTGGTGTCACTCGCCGAGCTGCAAACCTTGATTACTGAAATTGAGGCAGTGCTAAATTCTCGGCCGTTAGTGGCGGTGGACAGCTCTTTTGATACTGTCCTGACACCCAACCATTTGTTAGGAGAAAAGCTCGCCATTAACTTAAACTGGCTCTTAATTTTCGTGCCCATCCCTACCTACAGAATGCAAACACTTAAGGAGAGACACCCATAATTTCTCCTGACAAGACTCAAAATCCCAAAACTGAGCTTACTGTAACTTCGGAACAACTTGCGATTCTGGGTCATGCGCATGTCACACAAGTCCACAGCACCTATCGTAGCGTTGTACCTACAACCGTTGTTCATTTGTCGAATTACGAGTTCGATTTGTTGTTTGTTTATAATTGCCGCTTGTTGTTTGCCATTTGATTGTCAGGCCATTCGCAGTATGGCATTTACTGATTGTCGAAGTTTTTCGTTTTTTAAACAAAAAGAGAGGTTCGCGACTAGAACGCTGAAGGGAGGAAGGAAGCTGTGTGTGGCAATAAAGATTTACTAGCTGTCAGCTCGGTTTGTTGGGACAGACGTAGTCTAGTTAGTCGTCGCCTATTTAGGCCAACCGTACAGTATATAACCAACGCGAAGTATAATTGCTTTATTTAGACCCGTGTGTAAATACGGTGCGCACTGTTCGCTTGTGACCGTCCATCGGGCCGATTGAAGGAGGCGCAAGCGTTCAAGTGGTGCCACGGAAGACAGAACAACGAGCCAGCATGTCTAAAGTCCCTCAAAAGAAAGCTGACGTAAACTCAAGTTCTGCCACCAGTCGGTGAGAGAATCTTTATTACTGCTATGGTGGGTGGTGGTGGTAAAAATAAAACGCCCCAGCCCAAGGCGCGGACTAAGTCGCAGGGTTCGACGCCTCAGTCAGTTTATAATACTAGGGAACGGCGTAAATACTTGGTCGAGCAAAAGGATACCCTAACGTCCTTGATAAACTCCCTTGCAGCGCAAGGACGCGAATTATCGCTTTTGTTTAATAATAAACCTGTATTGCTGTCCGTTTCCGAGCGCCAAAATCAGTGCTTGCTTTTAATCGAAGAATTGCGCGATGCACAGAATAAATTGGCTAAATTTGCTCAGGAATACGAACCGCTCATTAGGGATACGCCTGATGAATTTAGTGCTTTTCGCATTTTGCATCCAAAACTGAAAGAACAATTAGACCAGGCGAAGATAGAGATGGATTATTCTCCATCCATATTTAAGAGCGATGCCCAGCCTTTCGCGACTAGCGCGTCTGGTGGAAGAATCCCATCTGGCACCTCAGAGGTGACCGATGGAGGAGACCCAACTGAACCCGCACTAGATGCGAAGATTGTCGCTTTGAGCGATTGCCAGGGTCTAGATCCCACTGTAGCCGTTCTAGTTAAGCTTCTGCAGGACCAAATGGTTCAGTCCCAAGCACGTCATAATGAGCAAATGGCTTTACTTCAGCAGCAGCACACCGAAATTGTGCAAGCTTCAGAGAGAAGATTTGAGATAGCCGTTAGGCATTTGGAGTCTAGTGTGCGCGACCAGGCAGACACGCATACAGCACAGGTAAATCGCTGTTTAGAAGAGGTGCAAGCCCTAAATCAGCGATTCAACGATGCTCCTCAGCCTCAGTCTGCGCAGACTGCGCCATTCCTGTCTTCCAGACGTACGCTAGGGACGCCACAGGCCGAATCTATTCATCTACCTAAGCTCCATCTGCCTGTCTTCTCGGGTGACATTTTTGAATGGAAGGCCTTTTGGGCTGCGTTCGAACAGTCTATTCACAGGCACAATAGTCTCAGCAAGGCCCAGAAATTCAGTTATTTGAAGTCTGTTCTCACAGATTCGGCTGCTCGTGTTGTTGAGGGCATTCCTATAACTGACAACAGCTATGACCAGGCCGTGGAATTGTTGCACAAGCACTACGGAAATGACCGCCAGCTGATCGCCGCTCATTATGCTGCTCTAGAAAAACTCCAGCCTGTTCTCGATAATTACCAAAGTCTGCAAGGATTCTACATGTCTGTCGAGAAGCACTTGCGTGGTTTAGATGAGCTAGGTCGGAATACTTCACGGGAGCAGTTTTTGGCTTACATCTTGTTGCGCAAATTGCCTGAAAAGCTGCTGAAGGACCTGTCTCCAAAAATGGATGAATCTCAAGATCAACTTCAGTGTCTACGAGAGTTCCTCTTTGAGCAGATTCAGACAGCCAAATTTGTCTCGCAGTTTACAAATCCAACTGAATCTAAGGAAAGCGGACAAGCTAAGCCTAAGCAAGGACAAGCAGTTAGTACCGCTCACTCGCTAGTCACTAGAGTGGTTCCTAATTGCATCTATTGCAAGGCCCAGCACTTTCCTGACCAGTGCACTAAATATCCTGACGCAAAGACTCGGCAAGAGTTTCTGAGACAGAACAAATTGTGCTTGAAGTGCCTCAAAACTGGTCATGCTCCTAGAGAGTGTGCACAGGCTACTAGGAAGTGTCACCATTGCCAGAAAACAAATCATCATCGTTCGCTTTGCTTTCTAAAATTTGGGCAGAAAGCTGTAGAGGCTAAACCAAAGCAGGAAGGCAATAGAAGGGGTACAGCTCGAGTTTACTCTGCAACTGAGAATGGTGCGACTGAAGGTGATGGACCAGGAGTCAGTTCTCCTCTCACCATTGATAATCACCAGACCTTAGTAGTTAGCCAGCCTCCCTCTACTGTGCCCGTTGCTACAGCCAATGAAAGTGGAAAACGTGTGTTACTGTTGACTGCGCGCGCTTCTATTTTCAATCCTGAAACTATGGAAAGGGTAGAGGCGCGCATTTTGCTCGATTCCGGCAGTCAGCGTACATTTCTATGCACGCAGGTCGGTCGTCAGCTTAATCTGCCTGATTTAGGGTCTGAACAGTTCGTTGTTTCTGGCTTTGCGCAAGCACAAAAAACCTGCAAGATGCCTAAGGTGCAATTTGGGATGCGACTAAAGTCTGGCGGTACTAAAATAATGAGCGCCTCTTTGTGCAATGAAATTACCCAACCACTGCTTCGAGAGCGTCTTAGTGAGGCGGTCTACCCTCAGTTGGCACGCTATGAACTGGCTGACCCTCTTTCAGCAGAGTCGGAGATCTCCTCAGTAGATATTCTCCTCGGAGGGGATTATTTCTTCGATATTGTGCAAATGCGCCCACTGATAAAATTGTCCGACTCACTGTTTCTGGTTAGCTCGCACTTGGGCTATATCCCAGCAGGCAAGCTGGAAGTTGAGGCCACTGAATCTAGCCAGCCCAATTCGCTTGTACATGCAGTGATCCAGAGTCCTAAGCGTCAATCTGACTTGGAGTTAGAACGGCTCTGGTCTTTAGATGCCATCGGTATTCGTGAGTCAGGCCAGAGAACCGAGGACGAACTTGTTCAGGCAGACTTTGACCGCACTGTAACTTACCTGCAGGACGAAAAGCGGTACCAAGTCCGCTATCCGTTGCGCTGCCCTGATTTGCATTTGGCCGATAATTATTTCCTTGCTCTCAATCGGTTAAAGGGGCTTCTAAAGCGGTTAGTGGTGTCCCCTGAATTGTTCAATCAGTATCACAAAATTTTCCAAAACTATCTTGAACTCGGCATAATTGAATCTGTCGACTCGCAACGCAGCGTGAGTGGTCCGGTCTATTATGTACCTCATCACTGCGTCATAAAGCCGGACAGTAGCACAACTAAAGTGCGCATCGTCTTCGATGCCAGCAGTAAAACAAATAATCAGGCGCGCAGTTTAAACCAATGCCTCTATTGCGGCCCTGTCAATATGGAAGATTTGGTCAGGCTTCTTCTGCGATTTCGGCTTGAAAAGGTTGGGCTCCTGAGTGACATAGAGAAGGCCTTTCTACAGGTTGCTGTCGATCCTAAACAGCGTGATTTGGTCAGATTCTTGTGGCTCAGAGACCCGACTAATCTCTCCGTTGATCGGACTAATTTGCAGACTTATCGCTTCGCTCGCGTCAGTTTCGGCGTTATTTCGAGTCCGTTCCTATTGGCCGCTACCATTCGGCACCATATGCTGCGTCCTGAGAATCTCAGTTTTGTGTCGCGCCAAATTGCCGCAAACATTTACGTTGATAACCTTCTTTATGCGGTGCCGGATTTCGAGTCAGCTCGCAATTTTTACAGCCAGGCTAAAACCCTTTTTGCATCAGCTGGCATGAATATCCGTGAATGGACGTCGAATTGCGCTGACTTTATAGCGTCACTACCGTCCGAAGATGTCTGTCCAAAATCGAAAATCAAATTGCTTGGCATGCAATGGGATGCGGTAGCCGACTGCTTGGAATGGGCGGAGCCGCACTCTTTACCTGACCATGCAATACTGACAAAGCGCAAACTTGTGTCGGCTTTAGCTGCAGTTTTTGATCCTCTCGGGTTGCTTAGCCCCCTCATTATGCCTGCTAAATTCGTAGTGCAATCCTTGTGGGTCGAAAAAATTGATTGGGATGTGCCCCTCACTGATCCCCAGGAAAAAAGAGCTCGCGAAGCGCTGTCTGAGCTTCAGACCGTATGTAGTGTCTCTTTGCGCAGGTTCATTGGCCCTGTTTCCCAGGGCATTTCGGTGCAATTGCACGCATTCACTGATGCCTCGAAGCGGGCTTACTCTGCGCTTGTTTATTTGCGTTTGCAGCTGCCGGACGGCTCTATCCAGTCAAATTTGGTCCTTACAAAAAGCCGCCTTGCACCGCTAAAGCAGATTACGCTTCCTAGGCTTGAACTTTTGGGAGTGCTTTTGGGTGTACGGGCCTTAAAATTCGTATTCCAGCAACTGCGCATATCTGTGTCTGATCAGTACCTTTGGACAGACAGCGAGTGTGTTCGCGCGTGGATCGCTATGGACCGGGTTCTCCCGCGGTGGGTTTACAACCGGGTTACCGAAATAAGAGATTACGGTTTGGTGCATTTCCGCTCAGTTCCCGGTAGGCAAAACCCTGCCGACATTCCGACCAAGCCTGAATTGTACCCAAAATTTGCTAGAAGCAAGGTCTGGTGGGAAGGGCCAGAGTGGCTTAGGCAAAATCCTGAAAGTTGGCCAGCCCCACAGACTTTGAACCTTAAGACTGCAGAGCAAACCTCTGAGATCAATTCAAGTGCGCAGGACTTCCCTGTTTCTGAACAAATCTACGTTGCAGCAGATCGCCCATTAACAATCGATCTGGATCGGTTCTCTAGTTTCACCACTCTGTTGAGAGTTACTGCTTGGGTGTTGCGTGCAGTCAAGTCTTGGCGCAAATTACTAGAGCGCAGGCGTACTCGACAACGTACTAGAGCAAAACGGTTGGTCTGCCCTACCTCTGATTTGGACGCGTTGACTGCTGTTGAATTGCAGAGTGCCGAAAATCGCTGGATTCTTTGGGCGCAAGAGACTGGTTTTGCTAAAGAGCGAAGTGCGCTTTTGGCTCGCGCTAAACCACTCCCTCCGCTAGCTCGGCAGTTAGGGCTGGTTTTAGATGCGGACCAAATTATTCGCTGTACTGGGCGCTTTGAAAACGCGCATCTAACTTCTGAAGCCGCTCAGCCAAAACTTTTGCCTAGAAACCATTCGTTGACGCGTCTGGTTATTCGATCAGTGCATGTAAAGGCTATGCATGCCGGCCCTAACCAGACCCTGGGTCTGTTGCGCTACAAATATTGGATACCGCAAGGCCGGTGGGCTGTTAAGTCAGTTCTACAAAGCTGTCCTGTTTGCCGGCGCTGGGACAAAAAGCCGTTTTTAGCTCCTCCCATGCCTTCTTTACCTTCCTTTCGAATAAACCGGCAGCCCCCTTTCCAATCCATTGGTCTGGATTATTTGGGGCCCTTGTTTGTGCGAGGGGAGGGCACAGCGCAGTCGAAAGTGTGGATTTGCCTTCTGACTTGCTGTGTAACGCGCGCTGTTCACTTAGAGGTAGTAAGAAGTTGCGATGCAGAGGCATTTCTGGACGCCTTCAAAAGGTTCTGTGGCAGGAGAGGTGTCCCCAATCTAATTGTCTCTGATAATGCTACCCAATTCAAGCTCGCCGATAAAGCATTGGCTTTTCTATGGAGTAAAACCAACTTCAAGGAGTCTAAAGTCTCGCAAGAATTGTCTAGTAAAGGCGTAAAATGGAAATTGCGTAAACAAATTGTTTGTGCGAGGGGAGGGCACAGCGCAGTCGAAAGTGTGGATTTGCCTTCTGACTTGCTGTGTAACGCGCGCTGTTCACTTAGAGGTAGTAAGAAGTTGCGATGCAGAGGCATTTCTGGACGCCTTCAAAAGGTTCTGTGGCAGGAGAGGTGTCCCCAATCTAATTGTCTCTGATAATGCTACCCAATTCAAGCTCGCCGATAAAGCATTGGCTTTTCTATGGAGTAAAACCAACTTCAAGGAGTCTAAAGTCTCGCAAGAATTGTCTAGTAAAGGCGTAAAATGGAAATTCATTCCATCTATGTCCCCCTGGATGGGTGGGTTTTATGGGCGACTCATACAGTCCGTAAAACGTGTTTTGAAACGTGTAATTTGCTCGCGGATGTTAAAACTCGCTGAACTCGAAACACTTGTAATTGAGGCCGAAGCTGTACTCAACAGCCGTCCGCTGGTAGCCATTAACGAGTCATTCGAGAACGTCATTACGCCCGCTCAGTTGGTAGGAGGTCGCTCTAATTTTTTGCTGCCGCCTCTTTCCACAGACTCCGACCCTGAATTTACGCCTCCTTCCAACAAAGGCAAGCAAAGAGAGAAGCTGGAAGCTTACTGGCGCTCTACCCAAAAATACATAAACCAGTTTTGGAAGGAATGGTGCGCTTTGTACTTGCTAAATTTGCGAGAGGCTCATAACAGACTGTCACAAAGGGCAGGGAGTGTAGTTTCTGACCCACTTTTGAAGCCAGGCACTGCGGTGCTTCTAAAAGATTCTACCCCTCGAGCCCAGTGGAAATTTGCTAGAATCCAAAACCTAATTATCGGATCAGACGGCACGTGTGTTCGGCTCAGGTCCATATGGCTAAAGGGAAGTTGTTGATTCGTGCCGTCAAATTACTGATCCCTTTGGAAGGGTCAGCCGAAAACTAAAACTATTCACATGTACGTGCTTTAGCCCAATGCAGGTTGATAATGGTATCTTGTTGCCGGTTGCCAGGCGTTGATCGGTCTTGAATGTGCAAATGCCTGATCGGTACCCAGAGAAGTCTAACGCAGTCGCCTCCAAACCTGCTAACACCTACACCTCTAACAACTACAAGGTGAATGTTCGGGCCAATAACTACGTACAGCGAGGACGTGGCATGCGTGGACGTGGCCGTGGGGTCGACAACACGCGCAAGTACTGTACCCACTGCCACAAAAGCAACCATTTCACGTGGGAATGCCGTCATTTGCAACGCAGTCATTTCAACCCCACTCCTCGTGGTGGATTTTACCCCTCTTACAACGGTGGATTTTACCCCCCTCCATATCCGGCCGTCGGGTACCCACAACCGTCTGGACACGTGCGCTCACAGACTGTTACCACTACTGTCAAGTACGATTTCGACGGTTCGGATAGTGGAGGGTCGCGGGGCCAGTTTTATCCAAGAGGACGAGGTGCACGCACTAATCGAGGAAGAGGGGGACAGTCTAATTCCTAC